>VWZV01001337.1:261236-284823 GCA_013397155.1 Irena cyanogastra | reverse complement strand
ATGCAAACCCTGGGGCTTGTCAGAACTAAAGATGAAAAAGTTGCTATAGGCCTAAATCTGCCTGGTAAAAATGTCTCTGGTCACTGACACGGTCATTCATCCAGAAAAAAGAACAAGTGCTAGCAATGTACTTAATAGAGACAGATCAAAGTAGCTGAGGTGAGGAAAGTTGAAAATGTTGGGGTTTGATGCAGGCACAGTTAAATCAACTCCTGTTTCAGTTGATTCAGAGCAGACATTTGTATTCACTCATCAACAACTTGGATGAATATCCTTGTGGCCAAGTTGCTGAATTGAAATTTATGGATCTGTTCTGTCTCCCTTTGCTTTTATCACATATGCCTGAAAAATAGTGGAAAAAAAAAAAAAAAGGTACCTTTCTAATGGAGCTTGTTTAGTTTGGCGGTCAAACTGAACCAGTGCCACTTGCCGCATACATGCTGCTGATCCCTGTTAGAAGATTTCAGATTTTTGACCCTTCCAAGAGAGGCAATGTGAGCACATTAAGACAAGGCTCTCACTGCAGGAATTAAGCTGTTCCTCTTGCAGTAGAATAAGGTGTCCAGCTGTTTGTTTATTGCAGCCCCATGTCAGAGCAATGAGATTGACAAGAAATGGAAACAGCAGGCAGTGATAAGAATTGTATTTTTAAAAGACAGTGGTGGTGGTAGTTGAGTTGGAAGAGAGAAGAAATTAGTCATTAGTTTTCCCACCTGCTCCTGTGCTAAATATTGGCATTAATTTGCTAGTTCCAAAATGCCAAGAAGCTGAGCACAGGAGGTTCTGTCTAAGTGGTTTAAAGTGCTACCTGGAGTTTTATAATGTTTTTCCTTCAGTAAGACAGGAGGCTTTAATAGGAACACTCTAAAACACATTTAATGTTAGGTCTCTCAGTCCCACATCTTCATTAAGAGAAGATTTTCCTGCTCCATGCTTTTTTGGGTTGTCTGGTTTGTTTTTCACTGAATTGGCTGTGACATGATCTGTGACAACCATGATTTTTTAAAATTTTATTTTATATGAAGAATATTTAAAAATAAGCTTCTATTTTTAAACAATGGAGGAATTAGGAAGAAAGTACCTACCTTTTCCCTTCATAATTCCACATACTTTTAATTTGGCTTGCCATAAAAATTTTGTTGCGGTTTGTTTGGTTTTTTCCCCTCTGTAATTAACTTTAAACCTTTTTTTTTTTGTTTTTCCCTACCAATAATCATAAGCTGAATATCTCAAATAAGAACTTCCTCTGATCTAACTCTTATTAGTTTACAGCAGAACTCCCTCTGGCTGTTACTCTTTCAATATTGCATTTCTTTTCAGCAAAGTTTGAAACTGAGCAACAGTGAGAACAATAAAGATTTTCTATTCCCGACTTGAATTAAATCAATTTTTAAGTGGTTGAAATGTCATTGTGACAACACAGATGGAAATCCACAACCCAAACTATTGGGATGAAATGCAAACAAAAGCCTAACAAGCTATATACTGTTCCTAAATTTCTAGCTTTTTCTTTATATTAAACAAAATTCAAATCTACAGGTTTTATTCCAGTGATGTAAACTGGCATAGTTTGCATTACCTATGAATGATCTCATCGTGTTGTATGGTTGGACAAACTCCCTATGTTAGTAACTTCAGAGACCAATAGACTCTACTGCCCCATTCAAGCTGTGCAAAGCAGTTGTTTGATTGAATTGTGCATCTGGTGGTGCTTTCGAGAGAGCCACAGGGGAGTTGATTTGTTTTGCCATCTCTCTGTTGTTGTCACCTTCAAGTTTGTTGATAACAAGTGTCTCAGACTGAGGCACAAATACAAAGGAATTATATATTAGTGAACAAGAAGAAAAGATAAGGAGCAACCAACCATGAATCAAAGTACTTTCTTTCCATTCTGTATCATAAGTGGCAGACTTGGATTTGTCCTTCTAACATATGTAGGAAGTTATCAATCTGCTCTATATGGCTTTCCTATTTTTTTAATACTTTTTTGGTTGGTTATTTCTTTGGAGATCATTTGTCCAGAGAGGAAAACATTTGCACCTGCCCCCTTTGATTTTCCTTGAGGCATGGCCATACTGCCCTACAAATACAAAGGTTAGATCTGACCTCTGGGCATCAGGTGATTGTTATTTGAGGAAGAACCAGGAGTTTGTAATTTTCTAAAAAAAAATACCCTGCCCCTCTAGTTTAATTTCTCCTCACAGTGATATAAGGAAATAAGCCATTGGGGTAGTCATTATCAAGATTCATGCTGATGCTTTCAATTTTTTGTTAGGTTTTTTTCACCTCAGAAAACCATATAGCCTGCCTAACAATTATTTTATATTTGCTGCAGTGTGAGGCATGTTCATCAATGCTTCAAGTAGAAGTGCAAACCTATAATTACTGCTTCCACAGACAGAAAAAAGTGAAGTTTCATTTGTGATGATGAATATGCCGCTCTTTTTAAAAGTTCCTCAGTTTATTATTAGAAAATGAAGGAGAAAAAGAAACAGAGGGGGATTTTTCTGACATTTATACTAGAGAAATGGCAGTTGTATTGAGACATTTTTGTCCCTTTTAGCAGCAAAACATCAAAAACTTTACACCTTTTCTTCAATGTATAAGGTATGAGCAAAGAGAGTATATATACTCTACTTATGATAACTTCATTATATAGAACTTACCATCTATATGGAATAAAAGAATATTATAGCATTGAGACGTGCATTTATGTTTTTGTAAAGAAAATAGGAGCATGCTTCTGTGTAAGACTATCTTCTAGCCATTGGCTAGGGCTGGGAAGTTTTTAAGTACCAAGTATGACCAGCCTTGGGGTATTGCCTTAGAGTTTTACAGTTCTGAAGAGAGCAGTCTAAAGGAAGAACTATACTTCAGAGAGCTCCAGTTTCATGCTCCCATTTTCAGCTCGCAGCCTCCCTCGAGGAGGCTGCACCACGTGTCTGCCCCTCACTATTGCATCCTTGATTTCAGCCAGCCAGAAGCCTTTGCAGAGCTTTGTGCTTCTCTGCCTGATCTGACAGTATTGAAGTTGCTCCTGCTGTACAGCAGCATAAAAGATACTTTTAGACCTCAGCCGCTGGGCACTGCTCTTGATCTGGTCTGGGAATGAAAGTACTTAGACCACAGGTTGTCCCCATCACTCTCAGGCCCAAGCTCTGGGGATTCTGAATTAGAATCCTCTTGGCCTGCCTACTTCTAACTCTATGCTAGGTATAACTCCAGTGACTACTCTTTTCTGCAGCCGCTGGTATCTAGGAGCAAGAGGTACATCTTGTTGATTTCTTCTTTGACATATCAGTTTCAGAAATTCTGTAGGAATTTTTTCCAGTACGGTGTACTCTATTTCATGCATTTATATTTATATTTTATGTACATATGACAGGACAAGAGGAAATGGCCCCAAGTTTTTCCAGGGGTGATTTAGATTAAATTGGAAAATGTTGCCCAGGGAAGTGGTAGAGTTCCAGTCCCCAGGAGTGTTTAAAAATATGTGCGTTAGAACTTGAGGACATGATTTAGTGGTGAACATGGTAGTGCTAGTTTATAGTTGAACTCAAAAGCTATTTTCTAGTTGGCCTCTGTTAAATATGTTCTGTAAGCTTCTGCTGTTTGTGATATAATGGGGAGTATGTGGTATTGAGAGGTTAATAAACAAGATGCAGTGGAAAATTAAGGTTACTGAGTAAAAAGAGTCATTGTCAACTAGATTTATAACAGAAAAGTTACTATTGATAAATAAGTGGCAGATCTACATCTCAGTAGGTGGAAAAGACTGTTGAAAAGGTGAATCTCACTTAATTCATATTCATAAATTCAGAATTGTTGAAAGTCAGGCAGAAATAAACCTTGCAAAGGCAATTATAACAAGTGAGAAAGGTTTTCTAGTAAATAGGGAGAAAAGTGGAGTAGCAATGTGTTAAAAGTGGGTATTGTCCTAAAGATAATTTGGATCTGGCTCAAAAATCGAATGCTTCATCTCAGTTTTCAACAAAGAGGATTCTACAACACAGTGGCAAAAGCAGAATGGCTAATGAGAATACCTATATAGAAATGCAAATTACAATAGCTGAGGTGAAAAAACTCAGATGACTGTTGGTGTCAGCAAGATTGACTAACCTTTATCAGAAATACTGAATAATTGACAGATGAAACTGAGATCGGTAGCACGGATTCCTATTAAACCTATGAACGAGTTTTGTACTTAATGGTTAAAGAAAAGCAAAATTAGTATTTGCAATTCCTCTTTTGCAATTTTCAATTTGCAAAAGGAGAGGAATAAAATGTAGGAAAGGAACTATAGGAAAGGAAACATAAACGTTAGGTTTGATAAAATGTAAGAAGGGTGTGTTAAGGAAATCATCTACTTGGCTGTAGCTATTAAAATAAATCCTGATTTACCAAAAGTGGATTTTATCCAATCAGTCTGGCATTTTCCTTTGAGTTTAAATATTTGTCTTAATGAGGTTCTCAATATTAGAGCTGAGCATAAAAATATAAAAATATTTTCATGAATAATCAGCTAATTTTAATAAATTTTGCTTTAGTCATGGCCAATATTAATATTCCTCCTTATTTTATTGGCATAAACATATCACACTGTTCAACTGTACTTTTCAGCAGGCATTTTCCTCTTTGCAAACAGTACCACATTTACCCCTTTAACATTAACGGATTGTAAACTCACAGCAAAATTATAAGGACAGGAGACACCATTCTAATTTTGGAGACAAGAAGTGAATTATCGCTGGGTGTATAGGGAGAGAAGAGAATAGGCCCAAGACAATGGGCAAGGAAATTTCATATGAGGCAGGGTTTGAAAGAAAGATTCACTGTACTCAGTTTCTTCTCTCCTAAATCCTGCCTTCTTGCAATTGTCATATAGAAGAAAAAAGAAAATATTCTCTCCCAGTACCTTTTCTATTTCCAAACTGTTTTGATGACTTCAAAACAGCAGTATTTTTTTTTCACTTGGGTTTGGGTATATCAACACTACAGTCCTTTCCTGCCAGAAGTCTATGTGGATATGTACTCACCTTCAAAATAATTCTAGTACCAATCACAGAGCAGCTGGAGCAACATAGCATTGATTCAAACCTCACTGGAGAAGCTGAGAAGCTGGATTTATACTGAATACACTAATACTTCAGTGATTTCAAAAGTACCATTGTTAAGGAAAATTGAGATCACCAAAAATGAGGCTTCCACACATAAGCTAAAGTCGGGTCACTATCCTAAATATAGATCTTCTAGAGTAACGTGGTTTCCAGTCATTGTTTCAGAAGGAAATTGACATGCAATAAATACAATTTTTTTTTGTTTTAATTTGCAATTGAAAATTAAATTTTTGATTATTTATAAAATACAGAATTTGTTTAATCAGACTCGGTTCTCAAACTCACTAACACGTTCCACTTGAGAACATGAGCAAACTAGATATTCTTCTATAGAAGTTCGACAGGAGAAAAGCAAGTACTGACTTCTGTGAAAAATTTAGTTGAAAAATCTGCTTAAAATGTTGTAAATGGCAGTTAAATTCATCAGAATTATTTTTTTCTCCTCAGAGTTCTAAAAATTTGAGGAAAATATAGATCCTAAATGTTGATATTTTCTATGTTCCAAGTGGAATACTACTTAAAGACTGAAGACCTAAAAGGACATCTGCAGCTGCACTGGCTGGAATGGAAATATGGAATATTTTCGCTGAGTCCACTGGTACTCCAAGTGGATTCAAAATATAAACAGTGTTTCTTCCTGATTATTAAAGTAAATTTTATCTTATCTTTGCTTTTCAGAGACTGGAATTTACAATTTGCCTTGGCTCGTTGGCATATGCCACACCATGTTTAGAATGGATTTCAATTTTACCTTTAGAGAATTTCTTAACTGAAAAAGAGACATTTGCTATATATGGTTCAGTGTTGTCATTTTGAAGCTGCAATGTCCTTTTGAGTCTGAAATGGTTTTATATGAAAGGATTTTCAAATGGACTCATTTATGCCTTACATGCCCAATATTCTGGATTTATGCTAAGAGAGAGCCAAGGTTTCTGACTTTATAAATCTCTATCATGGCCTTAAAATGCCAAATAGAATTCACCAGTCAAAACCTTGATTCTTCAAGACCAAGAGAATGTTTGCCATTGAGTTTAATCAGCCCCAAACTTAATCCTCTATAATACCAGCTTTCTGTTTTATGACTACATATCAAAGGTTAACTACACATTCATGCAGCAATGTTGTGTTCCATGAATATTGTTCTGAGCTATAAATTTTTCAGTTTTAAAATTATTTCCCTGCTATGTGACAGAGTAGAAAGCAAGTGGAGAAAGGAGAGAGGGAGTGTCACTTCATCAAGGGAAGATGTGTTCTCAAAAAATTCAGACTATCTCCTTTTCTGCCATAATTAGATTTACGGGACTAACAGGTAGCTGTACAGCACATATTTATCAAATTCTCAAAGTCAATTTTCGTAGTTCTTTCATTCCCTCAGACTCTAAAGTTCACATTTAACTTTTAATTAAATCTACAGAATATAATATTGAATAAAAGTTACATTTATCAGTTTAATTTTGAAATGCTTACTGAATATACATTGTTGCTCTGTGTTTCAATTGAATTTCATTTATTAAAGACCCTTTATGCCTGCTGTAACTACTTAGACTTCCATGGCTTTAAGATTTCTTTAAAAAAAAGAGGGGTTGATTATGTAAGCAGTAAATGGTCTTCATTCAGGCTGTAAAATATATGCTAAGGTTTCTTTGACAGTCTATCCACTTTTTGCTCTATATCTGTTCACCTGTAGACCTCTGTTGGTAATAGTTTTGTCCTATTTGCAATGAGAAACACATTTAATGTTTTTCAAACAATTGCCACGTTGACCAATAACAGGGCCCCATTTTTCTGTAACATGTGCTGCTGGAATCAATGAATTAGTTATTAGTATTCAGAGTTTGCAGAGAATTAAGCATGGAAATGCCAACATATAGATAAATTATTTACATATTATTTTNGTACCTGAGCTAGTTTTGGGTGGAAATCATCAACAATAAAGCGAGATGAGCTGTTGTGGGTTGTTGTTTTCTCTGGGCTCACAGTTTCTCAGGCTTCTCAGACTACTTAATAATCTTCATGTTACATTATACTGGACCCACACTGCATGTCGCTCCTGAGACTAGTGATGTCTTTCTCTACCTTTGTAATTTCCTTTAATGGCAGATGTACCTATGACAAATAGCAGGATAACAGAAACCAACAAAAAATATATTTCATTTTAGTCTTTTGTAGAAACAAATAGGATTGTTCAAAATTACCTATAGTTTGACATGCTTTCCTCTTTAATGGAGCTCTGAAATTCAGTCTGAAGGTCTCTCTGGCACTTCACTGACAATACAGAATCTGCCATGTGCTTCTGGACAAAAGCTTAGTGGAAAGAAAATAAAATTATCTTTATCTTTATGTAGATTAAGTTTTTTTCAACAGGCTTTTTCATTTTTACCTTCTTTCCTTTTTCAAGACATTAAGTTCTCACAGCACCCTTGGAGTAAAAATGCCGGGTTTCATGGAAACATATGGGATGACTTCACTCAAGTAGTACCAGACTCAACCCCTCTAGTCATGATCTAGTCATGGTTGATTAACACCCCTCTTCCTACGGTCTCAGTGTTGCTATGAACTTGTTTCTACCAGATGTTGAACTGTGTTGATGGTTATTCTTGGTCTTTACCCATCTGTAACCAAAGAATTAAGGAAAGGGAAAGGGAATAGGAAAGGAAAGGAAAGGAAAGGAAAGGAAAGGAAAGGAAAGGAAAGGAAAGGAAAGGAAAGGAAAGGAAAGGAAAGGAAAGGAAAGGAAAGGAAAGGAAAGGAAAGGAAAGGAAAACACCCCCAAAAAAGGCCTATGAAAAAAAAAGACTACAAAAGAATCTGAAAGTTTCTCTTTAATTAGCTGGCAATTGTGTTTTCTAAGTTATGGTTTTCAAAAAATATAACTTTAGTATCACATCCTGCATTCCAAATAGAGAAGAAATGAGTCATTGTACCTCAACTGCAACAACAGAAAGATCTGCTTTGTTGAAGACTGTGAAAATAGTTAAGGTAAAGAAAACAAAAGACCATCCATCCAGAAACACATTTTCAAGGAAATAGAAAATAAAGAAAGTAGAAGAATATGTGTTCTCTTGCTGAAGTTCCTCTAGATTTTAGGAACTTCTTCAGATGTGTTTTATAGATTAAGAACTTCAAGAATGCCTTTCAATTTTTTTTTTCTTTTATCTCATCTTGTTCTCTAAAAAAACTATGGAAATGAATTTTGCAATAAGAAAACTGCCCACAGCAAACAAATACTCTGGAGATTGTAGATGGGGTTTTTTTTTCTTTTGGTGGGAAACTAATTTTTCTTATCCTCTGTAAATACTGAAATTGAGATCTTCATAACCTACGTGTCCAAGCTTCCTAAATATTGTTTGGGGTCATGACAGATATTCAGTGCTACGAAAGAACACCATAGTCAAACCATAGTAACAAATCTAAATTGGTATAATTTCCACAAAAAGGTGTGAAGGAAAATAATATATTGATGAGGTCAACAGTCTTTGTTTTCACAAAAACCACAGAAAACATAAAAATAATGAAGAAGACTCAGTTTTTGTTGCCTCCCTTTTGTTTCTCCACAATTTTTCCAGTTAGTCAAGACTTGCACCAACATGTTCATGATACTTAATTTTCTACTGCTGTGCAATATTTTGAGGAGCTATTTGTCAGCTAGAAATTATGAAGTCATATCTACTCTCTGCCTCGTATTTTTTGTGCTTTTAAAAAATTGAATTATTAACAAAACAAAACAAAAAAAGAAAAAAACCAACAAAACAAAACCAATCCACCAGCCAAAAAAAGCCCCACCAACAAAAAACTCCAAACATCTCGCCACACTTTTAAAATCTTTGGCTTTTTTCATTTGTGTAACAGTAAAACTTCAGAATTTTGTGAAGTCACAAAGGATCGGAAAATATTTTTTCCTATACTGTGTGTGGCTGAATTTGGGGGTATTTTAACTTGCAATTAGCAGTCAAAATATATCATAAAATGGACCATGAATTACTTGACTATCCACTGAAATCAGTCAGTACATGTAAATAGTCTGTCCTGCTCTATTTGAATTTTACCAGTGCCAACAAACATCTACGGAACCTCCCTCTTTTTTTTGCACTTCAGTAGCATTGGTACTTCTCATCACACTAATAAAGTCTATGAATTTGAAAGAAATGATTTTTTCACACACATGCAACTTCCTTTGAAGCATAAAATGATGTCTTTGAAAGTAATGCATAATATCAGAAAGATGGTCAAACTATTTAGAAGTTTTGTATAATGCCATCTTTTTTTTTGTTTCTGCTTGATAAAATATGAAACACTTCTGTATTATCATCTGCCAATCATCTACTTATTAATTGAGGGGAATTTAAATGATGCCCCTTGGAAGATCAAAAAATGTTTGCATGAACAAAAAATACATACTATTTACACCTAGCATATATCTCATTACTTCACCATTATTTCCTAAAAGGAGTAGTTTGATTAATTTGCCTTTTGTTTTGTTTCTTTTTTACTTATTTTTTATCCTATTTGCTGATTGGACTTTTGAGGGAGTTATTGTCTTAAATGATAAATGAAATTTTACTATTTATGATCAATACACTCACTAGTTTTCCTTAAGATTCCAGATAAGACCAAAATGGCTGAATTTTCATTCTTATTTGCAACCCAACATGTTTCTATCTAGACTTATCTGTGAATTACTTAGTATTTTTTAAAAAATATATACAGCACTGTAAAAGAGATTGTAGGCAAGACCAATTAAATCACATAGCAGAAACAGGCTGGCTGGAGGAATATGATCAGGGTAAAAGCAGTTCCTGAGTACCTTGACAGGTCATCATTTACCCATTTGCACACTCTTCAGGCTTCCTAACAGCTTTGCACGTTAACACTTACTGAAATGCTTGACTCATTAAATCAGTATTATCCAGTAGGAAGAGTTTTCCATATTAGCTGTAAGCATTGAAATCTCTGACACAGTAAGTTAAGACTGGTAAAAACATTAAGACTTTTTTGTTTGGTTTGTGATTTGGATTTTTTTTTTTAGTTTTAATAGAGGAACTTTAAACTATTGTAAAACTTTTAAACTTCTCAATATATGTTCTTTCTCACCAAAGGAGAAAAGAGGAAAGAGAAGAGAAAGGAGAATGAATGAATCAGCCATCATCAAGTCCTGTTTTACTTCTTTCCTAGTCAAGATAACCAAATACACTGATAGGCAGCTGTAGAGCAAGTAGAAACAAACACTTACCAGGTGGCTGGAAAAAATCTTTGGGAAAACTATGATATTTGCCTCAACAAATGGATCCAAAAGGCAAAATAACTTCCAATGCACTTGCCATTTTTCCTGCTGCAGGTACTTCCTATTAGGGGGATGAGGCGAAGAGAAAGATAAGATATAAGCAAGCATATGTTTTATTTTTGTGACCCAAAATGTATTATTTATAATTTGGGGATTTTTGAGTTATTCAGGCCAGTTGACTTATGATGTATGAGTTAGTTTTGGTTAGTTCTGCTCAGACCTAACCAAGCACCCTGTGATTTCTTCTACAAAACAGAGAAAGAAAAAAAAAAAAAGAAAAAAAAATTAATAATTAAGTATTCATATAAATAGGGAAAATAAGATCTTGTTCCAAAATGTAAGCCATTCCTCATGTGGGTCATTTAGAACATAATTTTTGCTAGTTGTGGTCTTGCATATATTCTTTGTAAAGTTTTTTCTAATCTGAAAAAAAGGATCTGGAGTCATATTTTCTCCTGTCCTGGTTTTTTTTTTTCTAGGAATTGCTCTATTTACTACTCTTCATCTAAAATAAGAATTTAGGTTAATTATTCTTTTTGTTCTTGTAAACTTTAAAAATAATTGCCGAATAAAATTGGCAATTATGTTTATTTCTAACAAGTTCCTATCATCCATGTCTCCTTGTAGTTTATCTTCTCTCAACACTTAATCTATTAAAAAGTTACCACATTTTCTAAAATGCCCACATGTACAAATTCCAAATAGTCAGGTGATAGGTTTCAAGCTGCAGTTGCACTTTTTTGTGATTTGACAATCTAATTATTAAAGTGTTTTGAGAAGGAAAAGAAAAAAAAACCTACTAAAATTTGTAGCTAATAATGGATCTGCAAGCATGAGCAATGAAAATAACATTTACTTAAAGAAGCATAGTTTAGGAAATATACTATAATTTTTATTTAGGAAATTATACTGTATGGAAGGTAGGTCATAGCTTTGACTCTCAGAACTTAAATTGAGCATACTGAAAAAAAGCCCACTTCCAATCTCTAAAGCTGCAGCATAAATACCCTAATGCAAAGGAAACCTAGCTCTTCACGAAGGACCTCCTGATCCCAGGGGATCTGGCGTCCACCTCAGCTTTGCTATGGACCCCAGTGTGATGCCTTCTCATTGAACTCTCCAAGCACATTCATGCCAGAAAAATGGAACACCAATGGCTTAACACTGTGAATAATCTCCTGAAATGATTTTCATACCACAAGAATGTGATGTTGGGTTCTTTCTAATAGTTGTGCTTGGAAACGTTATAAACAAATGAGAAATTTGGAATACAGGTAAATTGTAGACTTTGTTTTTATATTTTGGGTGTTTTCTTTGATTAACATTAAAATTCCCTCATGCTAAATGAAAGATTTTTTCTGTTATCTGGACTGAGATAATCTGACATCTGACATGACACATAAAAAGCACAAAGGAAATATATGCGCTTGCAACTTAGCCTTTAATTTTGCTATTAAAGCACATTTTTTCTGAAGCACTGTTTTGGGAAATCTGGATTACATCAATTGGAGCAGAGTCATTATTATTATTCCTTTGAAAATTTTCTTATGAATGATATAATTGAAGTTTTGTATTCAAATTTTTTTTTAAAAAGTCAAAGTTTATAGATGTTAATTGTCTTATGGAAAGACCAAAATAATCAGGTATAAAACATCTGAAGTGATAAAGTCTGAGGGAATAGATTATAACAGCAATCTGACAGGAACACATAATAATGTAATAGTTTTTGAACATTTGCTGAAAGAACAAAACCAAACATAAACACATGGCACATTATAAATTCCTTCATTGAGAGATTAGGAAAAGAAAATTAAAAATTACTGCTGGATGTGACTCACTGCTTATGCTTATTGTTTTTTATAAAATGCGATGCTTTAAAAATACATGGCTTTGTGATTATTTATTAGTATTTCATGAAAACTACTGAACTTAAAAAGATGATTATGCTGCTAGTCCTAACTGTAGTGTAAACCGATAAATCTAGTAAAATTAATATTTCTATTTCAAAAAATAACTAAAAATTAAATACTTTAAATGCTCAACAAAAAATAATACAACCTATAGTCTACAACATTGAAAAAAAAAAGAGAAAAAAATCGTGCATTATTGTTAATGGAGAAAATTTTGTCTTAGACTGAGTGTATTTCTGATGAAATTATAAAAGGAAGTGATAGAACTTGTGCAAGACTTCACACAGACAAAAGAAACTAAATGTAGAGTGCATTCAAGCCTTCTTCAAACTATCATCAATTTTGAATAATTTTGTGAAACCCTGCTATGAACAAAGCCACACAAAGAATGTTTGATTACATGACAGAAGGGAAGGGAGTGAGAGGAAAGCATGGAATACTCACTTTGTTCAGAGAGAGTTAAAGGCTATTTGTGAACAAAGGAACAAAAGTGAAAAAGGCCTGGAAGAAAAGATAACAAAAAGACTCACATACAAAATTGAACAAATGTGGTACCAAGACATACTTAAAGCAGTGAGTTCTTTTCCTATCCAGTCAATAAAGAAGGGGAAGCTGCATGAAAACCAAAAATATGCAGCAGCAGGACATTTTACAGTCAGCTTCTAGAGTTTTATTTATACCAGTTTCCCAGGGCAGGCTTCAAAGCATGTAATAAATTTGCCCTCATCCTTCTCCCTCTCTCACAATTTCCCAACAGAACACATACTGAGGGAAATTCTTAGTCCTTTTTTGTCCACCCTCACAGGTCATTTTAGTTAGGGGTCTTCTGACATTAGTGAAGAGACACTACAAGCAGGATTTAAATAACTCGAGCAAACATAACATGTATTTTGGTAAACACGGTAGCTTGCTGAGACTTCAGCATGTCAGTAAGGAAGATATTAATAAGCTCAACTTACCCAGTGAGACAAGTGATGAGGCTGGGTAGGGTTGTCAGCTGTCGTTCAGGATAGGAAGAGTTGATTTTCCTTGTACTGGACTGATCTATCATGTTGCTGTCTTGTTCTTTTTTGATTCACTGTTTATCTTCTTATGAGTTTGCTTCTTCTTATGCCAGTATTTACCTTGTGAATCCATCTGCTAATAATTTCCAACTTAGCAATTACACTTCTGTGGTTTTACTTTTCTTACACTGCGTGGAATAGCTTATGTACTCATACGTATTTTTTTTCCAATAAACAATTTTCACAATAAAACTGAGCCATGGACATGCTTTAACAAAAAGGGGTTTGGAGCACAGACAGCTGAACTCCTGAGATGGAGGATACATGGAGAAGCCTTGCTCTGTTCCCACATCTGTCTCTATGCTGCTGTGAAATCACTGGGGCTCAATCGCAAAAGGCTTCTTCAGTATTGAAGCTCAGACTATGATTAATTTCTTAACTAGATTGATGTTTTTAAATAAAACCAAACTTTATTCCTTTGGTTGCTCCATAGATTATCAAAAATCCTTGGGTTATTATTCCTACACTTTATGGAAGCTAGCTCTGAAGGACTGAGACATAAATACATACATATGGGGTTTCACAGCCAGCTTATCATATGATTGACAGAAAACAATTCATTCATCATTCATTTCAGAGAGCTTTTCTGACTTGCAAATGTGATAGTGCATTGGAACTGAATGTGGAGATACCTAGGCTGATTTTCTAGCACTGGGGAAAGATTTATGGTTTCTAATGGAAACCAAATAGAAATCAGTGAACCTGACTCCCTGTCCTGCCATAACAGTGTCTACAAAATTACACTTGAATAAATTCAAGACACTGGAGTGGAGGATCCATCTCTATGGGTTCCACTATAATTTTCTCTGATTATCTTCTAAATACAAAGTGAAATATGAGGAAAGACCTACAAATGGAGACCATGCAGGTCAGAGTAATAAAAGTCACAAGAAGCACCAGTGAATTTAAATTAGCAGGTTCTACATGTCTGTCATCTTGAGCTGAAAATACTTATTTCTTCTGTATGAATAGTATCATAGCTTCTTTTTTATTAAAAAAAAGAGGAAGTAGAAAAATCTATGCAGACCAAAGAAATGTAAGTAGTGTAGCTATCTATACATATCACCTCTGAGCTTTCTCAGACTTCAGATATAAGTTTTATATTAACATTCACATATTTAATTTTCACTTAAACAAAATAGTTTTGAGGAGAATTTTATCCTCACCTTTCAATATGGGAGTGAGAGAGATTAAGAAGCAGCTATACACTACAGAGCTCATTACTATAGAGTAGACAGTCTGCTCACAAAATAATAATAAAAACCAATCACTTTCATTTTCAGTGCAACTGCACATTTGAAGTCTACACTTTGTTTTAGTTGGAAAATATAGGTGGAAGTTGTAGCACAGTTATTAAACATTTTCAGATTTAACACAAGCACATATTTCCTGAAATATTAACTACAGTTTATACTTTTTTGTATAATCCTTTCTAAAAATATAGCTTGTGATCTGCTGAGAGTTATCATCTTCATTGCTGGATTTCTTTTTTCATCTCAGTTATATTACAAGAGTTTCTCCTTAAAGATTTTTTTAAGGAGTTTAATGGCTATATCATTTATTTAGCATTATAAAATACAGTAGCTTATCTGACTGGAATAAAGATGTGAACAAATTGTCTGACACTTTAAAAACATACTCTTCATCACAGAAAACTTTGAGCTTTTTCTTTAATACTTTTCATCGGTGCATATATTTTCCTTTATGTAAAAACAGAATAGGCCTATCCTTAAGTAGCATGTTTTAATTTCATGTTCTAAAGAACTAGGTATTTTTAGTTTTCAAGAAAAATTGTGTAGTGTAACATTTCTACTCAGTGGTCTACAAGCTGTTATAATTAAAACATTACATATTGCAAAAAACCCATGACGTGGGTTTTTTAGAGAATAGAAGAAAAAGACACATATCCTTGGAAATTCTGGTATTTTCATATTCCAATATGTCCTAGAAGAAAGAATATGTGTGATGTTTATGCACAAAGAATTCCTGCAACATTTCATTTCATCACATAGTAATTTAGCCTTTGCTGTTGATGCCAGAATGGTATTTTGGGAGGTAAGATATAGAGCGTTATCTGTATCATCACACTCTCACAGGGTGTAAGATATTGCTGAAACAATCCTAAGTCATCCCAATGACCCATGTGGCTCTTTCTCATCTCTTTATTCCTTCAGAAATCTCATCAGCCTAACATAAAAGGAATTGCTGCACGAACCAGTTGGTAAATTTTCTTCTTTTCTGTTAGTGAATCTGTTTTTGACAGGCATCCAGGAATTCGTGAATTCATTTTTTAATTTTAAGATATGCAGTATACCTCTGAAACTAGGATCAAAACATTTAAAATGCAGAGCACATCAATATTGCAGCAAAATTAATATTATTGTATGAAATAAGCTGTCAAATGTATATTTGAATGTCTAAACTTATGACTTTGCTTTTTTTTTTTTACAAATGGAGTGCCACACCTGCTTAAGAACTTTTCTTATAACACTGCCAATTATAAAATTATATTCAAAGCATAAAGGCTAACAAAGAAAAGTATAGCATGAATTTCAAAAAATGTACCTATCATCATTGAACCAGAAAACTGAAGGACGTCAAGGGTACACATACCTAGTAATTTTATAATGAATTTAACTTTAAGGTATTAATTCTGGATGTTCTACATGCTCTTCTCTCTTCAGTAGCTTCTGTCATTAGTCCTGTGCCAAAGCCAAACCATTGGATTGTTCTTGCCAGATGAGCGAGTTCCTAAGCCTGGTCAAAGCTGGTTGTCTCTGTTTTGATCAGTACAAATAATCTTAGCCAAAAGAGTGTTCTTCACTCAGCTTCCTTAATGAACAGAGCTATCCTGACATATATGTTTAAGGCAAATCCAGGAGAAGCTCTTACCCTAGGAAGAACGGATGCACACTCCCACCTGAACTTTATAAATCTCATTAAAATCTTTATCCTGTTTTTATAATGGCATGAAGGGGGCACACAATGCAGTGGAGGTTTAAGCAAAAATATTATACAAAATAAGAACATTAATTATTCATTGTTGATACAACACTAACAGCAGAAGACTATGTACTTGTTGCTTACTGGAAAACAACAAAATGGCCAATACCTGGTCAAGGACTTCGTAACTTTCTGGCCTATATTTCCCTGATTCTTTGAGCCTTGTAATACCAAATTTGCTGGAGGGTCATGCAAAAGATAAGAACCATTTGAATTTCCTGTTCTGTAACATTTGCTCCCTAAAATTAATTTGGCAGTATGTAAACAAACAGGCATAATTAACTTATTCAAAAAAATGTTATACTCTAAAGAAGGCAGTGTCTGGGTATCAGAACATAAAATTTTACAAACAGGAAAATTATCCTAATATGTCAAGGTATCCTAAATGGTGTCATTCTCTGTTATTCAAGTTTCTTTGGTCAAGTCTATTGCCGCAAGTGGCAATGTCCTAAAATTGAAGAACATAAATGTATTAGAAAAATTAAACACAAAGAAAGCCCATAAATGTCTATGGAACCATTATATTTCATTGGCTCACTAATAGTGATAACTAATCTGTTCTCACAACCTCTATTTACTGGTAACACATTCTGGGTGAATAGTGACTGACAGGAGAGCTAATACTGTGCTGAGAATGTAACACGAGATTTACTGAAGACTTTAAAATTCAAGCCTCTAGCTCCCTCAAAGCAATCACAGAAGAGTAGGAAACAATTACACTGCAATATAAACTGGATTTTTTCTCTGTGTGTTGCCTTCAATTCTCCTCCAGAAGATTTGGGTCACTTTATTTCCATGTGAGACTTAAAAGCATAGAAAACAAAACAAAACAAAACTAATTTTCTGACATACAGGCTATGAGTCTGACTTAAAAAAAAAATCTATGCATTTGCTTTCAGGGTATGTCTTTAAAGCTTTCTTTTCCAGACAGAAAATAAAATATGAGAGTGTTATTCTGAAAGCAATGCATATATGCGATGGAAAAATCATCTGAAATAAAAGGAAGGATACGCAAAGAAAAGAGCTTTTCTGAATCTCACAAGTCTTATGCAGAATTGTGAGAACTGTCATCTAACACAGTAAACTTTGTGTTGCAAAATTATTAGTTAGGATACTTCTGGTTAAAAATAAGGAAGAGGGAATTGGCAATAAACTCCCGCAAAGCAGACAAACAAACAACAACAACAAAAAAAAAAACCCCACAAAAAAAAGATTTGACCAAAAAGTGAGGTTTTTTTTTAATACTTCAGCTATTTGGCACATAGATGTGAACTCCGGCTACACAGAAACATAAGGAACATTCATCACTCTGGGATTTCAATCTGTCTGGCTTCAGTGGGGTAAATTCAGGATTTATACCGCATCTTTTATAACCCCCCTCCCTCCTTTATGTGGCTACTACTATGATGTAACATGTCTTACTGTGCTCAGGAAAGTCTTACAGAAAATGAAAATGCAAAAATGGCAGTAAAGGTCATAGACATGGTGATACATGTTATGGAAACAGGTCCAAAGAAAGAGTCAAAGAGAGAGAAAGAAAAGAAAAGAGAATGGGACGACAGATACCACAAGTAGTACATTTCTGTGCAGAAGACATTGAGACTCAATAAGCACAATACCAGTGCTGAAGAGACAATAATCCCTAATTGCAATGCTGCCAGTCATACTGAAATGACTGACCATTGTTAGAACTGTCTGTAAAAAACAAACACTCAGCTAAGAAAACATGTCAGTGCCTCAGCAGGTATTAAAAAAAAAAAAAAATGTACCTGGTTAGCTCACAGCAATTGGAGATAATTATATGCTCAAGTCACATGCAATTCTGCATTCAAAACTTGTGTCACGAAACATGTTTTTTTCACAGTCAAGGATTTTAATAAACAAACAGACAAAGAAACAAATAAGGGAGCAGTAAGTATTTTGGTTAAAACATACAGTAATAAATGATACTAAAAGATCCCCCACACACATACTTTACAGGACACATTGAGATCTGAGAAATGCTCCTTAGGCCTGGGCCTTGGCAAACAGTGCCTGGGCTCAGACCTTCCAGAGCTTATCAGAAACACTGTCTTCTCCCAGAAACTGCTGTCCCATGAGCTCCTGTCCTCCTTATGAACAGCCTCAGAAAGTATTCTCCCTGCCTAAATGCCGTAACATTCCTGTTGTCGCTCTTCCAAAGAAAGTGCCAACTCAAACTGGCCAGGATGGAGCAGTGTTATGACTACAGCCTCTCTTGTGGCCCCATAAGCAGCAGCCCAAAACAGGGCCCTCAGAGCTCTCCTGGACCGCAGCTGGCTTGCCACTGGCCCCCTCCCTCTGAGGGGGACACCCCTCAGAGCCAGCAATTTCCCACATTTGCCACACTTGGAGGACCACCAAACAATGACAACTGCTGGGCTGATTCCTTCGCTCCTCCAGGCCCAACCCTTCATCTGTTGGGAGATGCAAAGGCGATCCAAAGAGAGTATTTCACCGACCTTCAGGGGAATTTTTCACAGGTACCTTTCTTACGCTGATTCTTTATGTCTCTGTGCATGCACACGCACACATGCTACAGCAAATTGGGGAGAAATGCTGCTTTCTTAGCTGTTAAGTACCTTAGATGTCTAAGTGAGTTAGGCCTCTAAGTAAGCTTGTGACTTAAGTCTTAATCTTATTTAAATGCTGCTAAGTGTTGTTTTTTCGCTAAGCGGCCAAGCATAACTTCAAAGTTGCAAGTTTAGTTACATGCTATTAAGTGTTATTCATCTGTTAAATTGTTACAGTTAAGTTATAAATTTCGGTATAAATTAAGTTAGGTATAAATCAGGTGTTGTTCCTTTGTTAAATTATTAGGTTTAAGGTGTAAGTTAAGTTAAAATACTGTTACATTTGAGTGTTATTAAACTTTAGGGCCATATTCCTTTTAATCCTTGCCCTCGCTGTATTTTTGTCTCATGACACAGCTGAACACACCCAGACACATACACACACACATAGACTCTCTAGATAACTCTCAGTGCATTTCTGTTTTGATTGTCTGGATTTCGTTTGGTGTTGTTGTTGCTTGTTTTTCCTTGGTGAGCCTTGGCTGTCTTCTAAGTAGTAGAGCAAATCTTGCCAACAAATCTTGTCTTGCTGTCACTTATTACTAAATCTGTTTTTAATGAATAAAAGCAATCTTGGACACTCATTTGGAACAGATCCAATAGGGCAAAACACAACAGTTACCTGGCTTTTGGTTACAAATAAACTAATCTTTGGAATTTTTAGAAACAGAGAATTTAATATTTCTAGTATTTGTCAGCAACCAACTAAGAGTGATACTTCTGCTTGCAGATCTTCAGGGTTTTTAGAAGGCAACCTTTTGTGAAAGTTGTGTTTTGGTGATTTTTTTCAGAAAAATGGACTAGTTGTTCTTTTCTCTTTGTGACCAGGCAATTCCTATAGGGAAATCACATTATTTTGGCCTCAATTTCACTTTATTGTTCCATTATATATTATGATTACAGCCTGCCATTCAGAGGTTTTCAATTATTTCATTTCTACCACCAAAGTGAAGCAAAATCCTCTGTAATATTCTGTGAGCCCTACAAACTGTGGAAATTATTTAATTTCTCCATTTTAGGTTTTACATTTTGATTGCATACATATCAAATATGCATACAGACATATCAAGCTTATCAAGACAGAAGATACACTAACAGGGGTTATACTAATATCATAGTAATGTTAATACTGCTGGCAGCATATTGGAGCAATAAACAATGGTGAAGAACTTTTAATAGCACACTATAATTTCTCTGACCTCTTGTTAAAATTAAATAGTAGTGATACCAGAAACATTTTGAACATCCATCCAACTTTTGCAGCCATCTCAAACTACCTTTTTCATTGTAGGCAGCTGCTGAGGAAATTGTAACTTAAGTCCTGAATATAATTTCAAACTAGATATTTACCTTAAAGCAAATTATTTGTAAAGAAGTGTAGGGGAGTAAGTTAGGCACTTAATTCTTCCTAGATTTCAGTCCTTTCTAACTGTTTTTAAAGTCTCACACAGAAATTCCATTCTATTCTATGTATTAGTATACAGCAACACAGTTTTCAGAGTCTGAATGCATTGGGTACTTTTTATTCACACAGAATACTTTCAGTTCTGCAAAAGAACTGAAGAAAATGGTAAACAAAAATCTTCACTTTCAGCTATTTCTTTATTTGCTTTCACTGCAGCTTGTCATTCTTACTTATGGCCAAAATGCCCATGAAAAATTTACATGACTAATGCACAGCTTATTCAAGCAGGCATATAATATGCAAATTGTGCCTGGTGACTGATGGACTGACTAGACCAGGATGGAAAATTAAAAATCCTTCTCCTGGTTTAAATTTTATTCATTTAACATGAAGATCAAGAATAAACTGTTAGAATACACATACTGAACACTTAGTGAAGAATATGCATTTATTTACTCTAGCCTTCAAATTCTACCCCATGCTTTGGAGCCTGGTAGATGCTTGCATGAGTAGTCCTCAATCATACAAGCCATGTAATTGAGATTTATAAGGAGAGCTTTCCTGATTAAAATGTATTCACTGTCATTAGAGGTACATAATGTTGAAAGGTCCTCTTGAAGAAAAATGCTTGCTGAAGTTAGCTGATGCTTTTACTTTTTTGAACTTCCACATTAATGGTCTGGTTGTCTAAATAAACTGAAGATTTGACCTGTCAGACATATATAATAAACCACGTGATTCAGAGGGAGATAGGTTACATCCTTTGTGAAATGATTCCTGAGCTGTCCAACTCTTGGCTTCTAACATTCCAAAGCTTTAGATTACTTTCTATCTGGGAGTCCTTGAGTGATGGCAAAAGCTGTGAGATTTTGATTAGCTTCCTCACCCAGCGAGAAGAAGAAAGCAAGATAACAGTTTTATAAATAATGAATGAATTTTAAACTGAGATGGTGGCTCCCTGATATGATAGTCATAACTGTGGATGACTGTGTGCAAAACTCTTCAGGTTGGTTTAACTGTGTTTTTTTTCACAGAAACTACAAAACACACCAAAATAACTTTCCTTCTAGCCTCTTTAGCCTTGTGAGAAGTATCTAGAGAAGACTGAAAACAAAGACTACATTCCATATCTAATTTATGCTGGCATGATAGATCATTCCCATTTCAATCAATTGAGCTATATTGCTGTAACAGGTCTTATGGGCTAAATATTACTCTAACTATCCCAAGATAAATATGGTGTAAAGAAAGAAGATAATGAGATAATGATTTTATATCAGTTCATCTGTCAGAAAAAGTTCCCCCATGGGTTATATTTTATCATGAATTTATTTTATTTGCTTTTCCTTTGAGTTAACTTATTTCTCTCACTGAAAGAGGGAAAAAATCCCTGTTGACTCTGTAGAGGCAAGTACAACATTATGTGAGACCATTTAAAGACACAATGATTTCATTCAGTGAATTTCATTTGTTATGATTCTTTATTTCTTTTTATTTACAATAAATAATAATAAATAACTTATCTCTTTTTTTCTTCTCATCTATGCCCCTGTATCACTCCACACAAATGTCTAGTAGGAGCAGTAACTGATTTGTAAATATTGGGCAAAATCACTATTAGGCTTACGAAAGGAAATGCAAAAGATAATTAATGTTGAGGATTTAAGAAGTTTCTTTAGTGAAAGAAAGAGTTGTTGGAGGGAGTATGTGAAGATTTTTTTCAACTAGAAGTAAAATGTCACTGTTACATATGTCTGTTTGAGCTTATTCCAACACTTACTGTAATTAACATACATTACTAATGAAGCAAAACTCGAAATTTACTTTTAAACGAAGAGATCAAAAGATATACAAGACAATATATTCTGACAGTATTCATTTAATCACTCTTTAGATAAGTACTTGCAGGTCTTCTATGTACATATATTTTCATCCTTCAGATTGATTCCATTTCTTATATTCATGTGAAGTTTTTGCATTGTGAGTTTTGTATTACTCACCTGTAATACTCACCTGAGTTTGCAGCTTTCTATAATGTTTAAAAATGGAGGAGACTTGCCCTGAGTGATTCATACACAGGAAAAAAATCACCAATATAGATTGGAGCAATAGCATCTAACATTAACAAATTGCTGCCCCCTTGTTTGCAAAATCATTTACTATAAGATTTAGAGCGAAAATGTTATTTACTTTCTTCTATGTTTGCTTTCCAGTGCATTGTGAATAAATTACTTCATATCACTGATTTTTATTCATTAAAATTTCATTAATTTATGGCAAGCATCCATTCTATTAACCTACTGTCTCCATTGCAAAACAATCTAGTTTGGAAAGAAGATTTGCATTTTCAAGACTTTATGTTTGTATATGTAAACTTTAAGTATGAAGAATGCAGATTTTAATATTAGGCAGGCACAAAAATCATCTACAACTGCAAATCTGTACTGTTTTGTAGAGCTGGAACAGCTGAATTCAGAAGAGCAATTTCACTGAATGCAGTTCTCAGAGATTTTGGTGTAACATGTAACTTCCATCTGCTTTCATGAAGTGTCCTCTTTTAATTTAGGGGAGCCATAAAACATTTGTAAGAAAAGAACAAATCCTGCTTTGAGAAGGAGTATCTTACTTCTCCGCATCCAAAATCAATATTTACCAATGCCATTCCAAAGACCTAACATAGAAATGCTTTTTCTTCAATATAGGCAGATGTTTTTTGTAAGCATAGCATCTGCAGATTAGGTCTAAATCCTGCAGTATATGTTTTCTTCCTTATGGATTTACCTCACCCTAAGACTGCTTTACCTATAGCGGCTATCACCTTATCCCTTGAACAACTCCACTACTTTTATTTACCCTGTGAGGCTGTTCAGCAATAGCACATTTCAAACCATCATTATCTGAAAAAAAGACCACTCACATATCCTTTTATTTAGGAACCATTGATTTTTCATTTTTCTCGTAACAGAAAAGAAAGAAAGCAAAAAAACCAAGAGGAGCAAAAAAGTATATGAGACACTTTACATGCACTACCTTTATATATATATAAATGTATGTATATATCACATATAAGCTTTCTATATGTACAAGATACATATATATGCTTTTTCTAAAAATAAAAGCCAGAAAACAATGAAACAATATTTAGAAACAGGTTAACTTCAAGCTTTTCAACGGATGACTAAATGAAGTTACATTTAAACTCTTTGGACACTTGAC
>VWZV01001337.1:210329-258436 GCA_013397155.1 Irena cyanogastra | reverse complement strand
TCTGCCAAGAGACTGGCTTCTAAACAGTGAGAATTTGAGCTCATAAATTGCTCATTTATGAGCATAAATTCAATTGTGTTGATATTATGGAAAAGTAGTAGATAGAAAAATATGATTAGAATATAAAAATCACATTTAGGAAAGCTTAACACAACAAAATGAGAAACAAAATAAATGAAAGGCCTTAACTTAACAACAGTTGGACTTGATGGTCTTAGAGGTCTTCACCAACCTCGATGATTCTGGTCTCGTGTAGTATACCAGCACCTCGCCCAAAACTCAGTTCCAAATATTCTTGGATACTCACAGATTGTTATTCTAGTGGATAAAACTGAAGCTGCTCTAAAGAAGGTGTCTGCTAAAGACCAAACATTCCGTTAGGAAAGAGGTGCGCTCCTTAAATGCTCTTGGTGAAGTACAGTAAAAAAGCCATGAGGAACTTCAGTCTGTGGTTAAAGCCTGGGGTTCCTGGTTCAAAGCTGTTCTTTGCGATTTATAAATGCTTACATCAAATAATTGCTACATCTAAGGAGAATCAAGGATCTGCATACTCTGTGACTTGAATTTTACCTCAAACTTCATTCCGTGAAACATAGAGAACCAGATTACAGAACTATAATTTAGTTTTTGAGTAGTTCCAAGTGGCTGTAACTTGCCTACATTTGCAAAGAGCCTGATATGCCTGTTTTATACTCAGGGGAAAACGTGCCAGTTTATTTGCTTTAAACACTAAGATGCTGTGAAATTTTCATAAAGTAGAAAACATAAAATTATAAGCCAATCGCACTGAGAAAGAAGATAAAAAACACCAATATAATTAATATTTGGGCGCTACTTAAAAGATTTTGTTAGATTCCCCAAAACCTTCATTTTTTCTGGTATAAATCAGCTTTTCCTAAAAGATGAAGAGAAAAAATCCAATAAACTTCAATAAAGAGAAAACTGAAAATACTTAGTATAAACCATTAGATAAAAATTTCAGAAAGCTCATAAGGAAAGAAGTATAGACTACTGTATGGCCAGCAGAGTAAGAGAGGATGGTAAGACTTTTAAATAAACCATTTCTGATAGCTAATTACCAAATAGAAATAGGCAATTGAATACAATAATATCATTCAATAAAAGTTTCTTTTCTGTAACTGATGAAAAGACAGATTATACATATATATGTGTATATGTTATAAGAACTTGGAATTAGATTTCAGTGGGGCAGCAATTAAGAACATATTGAACAGCAACTATTGAAGCTGGACATCTCTTGATCAAAAAAAATGAGTAATTTTGATGTAAGAGTTTTAAAACAATTGGCTAATGTCTGGAAAACTAATGCTGAATTTTCAAACAAATGTCTTCAGATAATGGTGTATAGATTTCATTTATAAGTGAAAGAAACCCTGATCTTTACACATCTAATTTTTGTCCACTTTATAAAGTGAAAAATCTGTATATTTCAAAAACATAAATAATTAAAATTACCTCCAGTGATGTCCCCAGGTTTTGCTTAAATCCTTCAGTTTACTCTTTAGTACATCTGAAATCAGTCACTAGCTAAGTTGTAATTGCTGCGCTGGGAACAGTGGTTCAAAGAAAATGTAGCGCGCTAAGATTTTTACAAACATTTCCACCAAAATTCCCACCAAAATTATTGCTTCATGAATGATTGAGAATGTAGATAGTCTTTTACATTTTTAAAAGATACTAGTCAAAACATTTTTGAAGGAACGCATAAATAGCAATCTTTCCATTCAAAATTAAAGTTAATGCTGGGCAATCAGTAACTTCAGATCATAAACATGTATGCTGGTGTTATTAAAATATAAACAGCTATATTTGCTTTTTCAATTTAATTCTGGGGAGGGGAAGTTTTATTTGACAGCCTGGCTCTTTCTGGAGGTATCTACTTTCTTCTGGTGAGTTTACTCTGAGAGTAGCTTGCAGTTTCCATTTGACAGAATAGACTGAAATTAATTATGATTTTAGAAGATGCAGATTTTGCATTGTGCAGCATCTGACCTTTTGAGATTTCGACATATTTCCTGCCATGTTTAGAACTCTGCTACGTTTCATTAACAAAAATAGATGTTCAACTTTTATGTTTGAGCTTCCCTGCTTCTAATTCTTACTCTCATTTCAGATGGCCACTGTCTTACTGGCAGAAGTAACAAAACCACAAAGTTATTTTGTGTATTTATTACATCTAAAATGCTTTCAACATGGGAATTAGCATATCACTGTAATTAATTGTTACAGTAATAGAAATCTTTCACATAATGAATTTTGATGTCATAAGATTCCAGACTGCAATATGCAGCTGTGCAAATGTAGTGATATCCCAAATAAGCACCAGTAGCTGTTTCAGCATGCTGAAAGTACCTCTAGCTAGATACTACTGTATAAACTTCAGCTTTCGGCTTTTTTTTAATTTTGGCTTTCTTTTGTTTCTACAGTTTTCCCGAGCAGGTTATAAATTTATTCCAACAGAATATTCAATATATCAGCTGCTAAATTCCTAGAAGCTTCCCCAGAACTTGTGTAATGGAGGAAAGCATGCCTGACAATACCAAAGTACCACTCAATAGATTTTTTCATGTTGGATTTTGGTGCATGCTTCTGAAAATGGATTTTATTGGATGAGTGATATTTTTACCCTACAAAAATCTCTTGCAGAATGTAACTGAAGTTTACAGTAATTTTCTTCCAAAGTTTTCCATAATTATATATTAGAAATAACCCCTTAGTTAAGTTGTAAGAGATAGTTTAATAGGGAAAAATGAGGGGCGATTCGTAAATGCTGCCAGGCTGTTTTGAATTTCTGAAGAATTTTACATCTCAGCCTATGAGTAGTTTTACACAGTTTAAATTATGAGCACGTGCTGGCCACAACATAATGGTGTGGTTTCTACAGATATGGATTTTGACACTGATGGTGATGTGTCACGCAGTGTCAATTAAAGATGAGAAGCTATAATATCAAAAGAAGTTTTCTGAACATATATCCCACAGCACAATTGATGCCCTGACCTTCTGGACTGACAGATGACTTACATGTTATTGTATATTAATGAGTTAAGAAAAACCCAAACAAACAGCACAACAAAACAAACAAACAAAACCCCCAAAACAACAACAAAAAACACAAACAAAAACCCCCAAAAAACTGAAAAAAACACAAAACAACCCCAATGAAAAGCTCTCAAACCACAAAATTTTGCTTACATCTTTCTGACAATTGATAAGCTTAAGAGCTCTTTAGCAAAAATCTTATTTAAGTGAATCAGAGGTTTGCCTAAGTAGAACCAGTATAAAGCAGAACACAGTCAAATTACCTCCTTAAAAGTAGATAATAAAATGAAAAGTGAAGCTCAATTTTATTGAGTGTTGAATCATATTCATAGTTAGGAGTTACATATATTGTTCTACTATATATATAATTATTAATTATAAGTATTACTAATTTAATAAGTATTAATAATTTTAAATTTTATGTAAGAAAGAAGCTATATTACTGTTCCATTAAAAATCACAATTTTGAAAATCAGTGGTTTATCTAAAAACCTGCACAATTATTCATTTAAAGAACCTTAAAATTATCATTATTGAACACTTACCAAATCAAATTATATTCTTTTTTTCTGAAGGGAGAACTACATCAACACTCACCAGACCAGCCTATGTATTCAATGATCTTTTAAAATTACATATTAAAATAAATCATGTCAGCCTATGTATTCAATGATCTTTTAAAATTACATATTAAAATAAATCATGTCACTTATCTATTTCCTTGGTATCATCTATGAGACAATGTTTTGTCTGGAGAATAGTGACTTTGTGTAGGCTTAAATAAATTTGCACTGCTACTCGGAACTACTAAAATTACATGTCTGCATTTACTGATGCTGAGTTACAAACTTTAATTTCTTTCACTAAAACAGATAATTTCACAGAAATACAAAGAATTTCACCTTTCACACAGTTATTGAAAAGTAAAACCAGACTGAAGCAAATTCCAAATTTTTTTTATGTAATAATCTTTAGTCTACTGGACTTCAAAACTTCTAGAGCCATAAAGACATGGAAGTCTTTAATTAGGAAGACCAAGAGCTCCACCACTGGAAATTTTGCTAACTTTTTATTATGCCTGAAGTTTTCATAGTTCCTCTGTGACCTGTTAAAGGTATGAATCTAATCTCAGAGATTAAGTATTTTCAGAAGATGATTTCAGACAGAGATGGAAATGAAATGCTTGGCTCTGATGTAGAAGAACAAAAGCTCTGCTGAAAAGACTTACAGAAAAAATATACTACATTAAATTTAAAGACAATTCTGTATAGGTCTCCCATTCAGAGCTAATCAAAATTTATCTCTAATATTCACTTCATTAAAGTGCATCTATTCTGTGATTCAAGCATAATTTAGATTTAATCAAGACCCCTCCCAGTCAATTAATGCTAAGGCATTGGAGCATAGAAGCCAGGTCTCTGTCTTCTCAAAGTGACCAAGTGGCATCGCTGCTGACACAGGTTCAGTCCTGAACTTGCTCTCCAAAGCGGTGTGTCTTGAACTCTTTTCTAATGGGGCAGGACATGGATAAGGGAAGTGTCAATGCAGGCAGGCATTGTTGGGGCTTGAGAAACAGATTTGCGTTTACTTTAGCAGAATAGAGCCTGCAGTGAAATGGCTTCTGTCTAAATGTGTGTATAAAAAAATATTATGCAAGCAGAAAATCTCCTCCTTTGACTTTATTTTATCAGAAAACATTGGATTCTTTTCTTTTCAAAAGGCTGCCTTGTATGCACATTGCAAGTAGTTGGCCCTGTAACCTGAAGTAGAAATCTGGAAATATGTTAGAAATTGCTTTTTTTCTTGTGAAATGTGGTGTGCCAATTTTTAGTTACTGACTCTTCAGAATCTCAAATGAGACTTTGAAGTCCCTGTAACTTACAATAATGTTTTGATTCCAGCTAGTGCCCATCATCCAAATCTTAGGATCATCTAGTAGAACTATTAAATACTTTATTGACCTTTATGAAATCATCACTTCCAGAAGAAGACACACACACACACATATATTAAATATGATATTTAAAGACCTTTTCATGGCTAACCTTCTGACTTTTTCATTTTCATGCTACCTCAAAAAAAATTAATCAAGGTCAGAAACTGACAATTCATCTCATCATGTTTAAGCAGTTGGAAAACTCAAAAAAAAATTTAAAAATTTTAAAAAAATCTCAGAAAATATATCAAAATTAAGAAGGGTTTGTTCAAGGCCTTGGCGTGGAATGATGGTCTCACAGATCCGCTGTTATGACACTGCACTGCTGCATAGGGTACAGTGAAATATTTGGTTATTCCTGACTCTCATAAATCCTCCTGAAGGAGGATTTTGAATAATAATTAATTTTGAATAATGATTAATAGGGTATGAGAAAGGAGTTTCTCCACAGTGCTTTGTTTGCACTAATAACATTTCAATTACAGTAACAATTCAGTTTGTAGCAATAGCACAAAATTTTAGCAAGTCCCTTAGGTACTCCCAGTTGTAGCATTTGTTGCAGCATTTCAGTTCAGTAGATGTTTTAGTGTGCTCTAGCTAAAGTTTTGCAAGAAGATATTAAATGAGAGGTTTCTCTCTATCAAATACTTTCTGGCACTCTATTTGTCTTGGCTGGGGCAACAGTTAAATTTCCTCATAATAGCTGGTATGGGGCTGTGTTCTTGATTCGTGCTGCCACGTGTTGATGACAGAGATATCTTCTTTACTGCTAAGCAGGGCTTACGCAGAGTCAAGGCCTTTTCTGCTTCTAACCATACCTCACCAGTAAGGAGACAGGGGGTGCAGAAGGAGTTGGGAAGGGACACAGCTGGGACAGCTGACCACTACTGACCCAAGGGATATTCCAGAGCATGTGGCATCACACTCAGCCTATAAATCTGGGAAAAAAAGAACGAAAGAGACAATATTTGGAGTGGAGATGTGTGTCTTCCCAAGCAACCATGATGTATAGTGGAGCCCTGCTCTCCTGAGGATGGCTGAACACCTGCCTGCCCATAGAAAATGGTGAATTAATTCCAAGTTTTGCTTTGCTTGTGTGCAAATTTTTGCTTTCCTTATTAAACTGTTTCTATCTTAACAGAAAAGTTTTTTTCACTATTACCCTTCTAATTCAGTGCCCCATTGCACTTCGGGGAGTGAGTGAGTGGCTGTGGGGGGCTTGTTGGCATGACACACATCAATCTTTGTTTTGACTTTACCAGCTGCCATAGGAAGACGATAGTAGACAGCACTAGACTGAGGATTGGCACATTAAGGTGCAGACTGCCAGGAGGTGTTGGCTGCTTTGCTTGCCAGTGACCAGGCACTTGCAGAAGATAATGAAGATGTGATCTTAACTATGCATGTGCATAAATATAGCAATAAAGAAGGGTATTTAAAAGTTTTTCTTAAAAATATAATCACAGGTTTATACTGTATGTTTCTATGAACTAATTGTAACAATTTAATCTATTACACTTGGAAGTCATAAAGATAAATTTAAACTAACAGTAGATAATTATTCACCTCCCAGAGACATTATAAATTAAAGAAACAGTTTATTTCATAGAAATAATGAGCTAGGACTACCTACCTCCTTTAAATCAATACAATAGCTAATCTTTAATTATTTTTATTGGAATCATATCAGCACCATTCAGGAGCTTCTCAAACTTATGGTGAAAGATTAAAGTTATTAAAAAGAAAAAGAAGTCCATGGATAAGCTAATTTTCAGGAATTATATCTTCCTGTAATAAAGGAACACTAGTTTGCTTTGAATAACTTTTCTACCTGCTTTGAAAATGGAAAAAACTCTTCAAAATGTTGCTTTCATTTCTTACCAATATATAATCTAGGACTGTTATATGTAACTGCATTACAAGTTGGAGTTCTTTTTTTTGTTGGGAAAGTTGTTAACAGAATCAGTGGAAACAGAATAATAAGAATTAATGAATAAGAAAGAATAAGAATTAATATAAACTTTAACAATTTAAGGGAGTCATTAACTCTCTGTGTTAATCCAGTGGGAAATTTCCTGATTCCAATAGTAGGAAAGGATAACGTGGATTATAATATGGAAAATATTCTCTCTACTGTCTGATTGTTTGCTGTCACATGCAAATAATCATGAATACATCAATCTACTAATTGCTAATCGGCCCCCATGCTGTTTTAATAAATTCATCTACTAAGGTTGTTCTGTCAATATTTAATTAATGCAGTTTAATATAATGACTGTTCCTGTTAACATCTGTTCGTAGCAAAAACAGGATTCAGACATTTAGCTACACAGCATTGCTTTTCTTCACAGGCAATTGGTGCTTAAACAGTGTTTTCCTTTACATAGCAAATATTATCTAAGACATCCAACAGCTCATGACACCATCCATTTTTAATGCAGCAGCAGCTTATATAGCAGCCTTGAAGCTGCACCATTTTGGGTACTACAAGCATACTTTTGAATCATTGACTTAGATGTTAAGTTTATCACAAAACTTTTGTTACAAGTTCCATAACAAAATTATATAATAAAGAACAAGCGACTCCATTGTATAATGCAACTGCCTGAAAATGTGTACCCATTTTCCAAACTGCTTGTTATTTTGCCATGTGATGACCTCCCAGTTCAAATGGTCAAATAAAAGTAAACCTTTTGTGATGTGGAACACACCAACTGACATTGGATTTACTAGAATTTTAATTTATTTAATTTAATTATTTTTTTAATTTACTGTGTGTCTTTTACAGTGTAATTATGCAATGTCTTAGACTATATGTATATTTGTATATCGACCACATTGATTCTCCACTCTATGTAAGATCCTTGTGATTTTATTCATTATACTGTAAATTGGCTGGCAAACCATCAGTAAAAAGTATCAGATGTACTTCATTTAAAGCATATAAATGCCATTAATAGCACTTTATTCACTCAAACGATAAGTGATGACAGGAAATCTTAAGGAATGATCATGATTTAGCGTCATCAAAATTTTAACATTTAGAGAGCTCACATCTGTCACATTCAGCAATTATTTTTACTCTGCTAATAGAAATAGGAGTGTCTTTTGAAAAGTAAGTTTATATTTATCTATATAGTCATGATTATAGGTGGTTTCATTTAAGTACGTCACCAGATTTTAATGAAGTCTTAGACTATATTGTAGTTATTATATATATTCATATTATTAGACTGATGAGACTTCATCGACCCTATGCACATGGACTTGACCTCTCTATTTCCACATCCAGTTTCTATAAACTTTATCTTTTTTATTTCTAATTTTAAAAATAACTTTTTTTCTATATACTTCATATTGATAATGGGGTTTTATTTTGTTTTTACTACAGAGTTTGTTTTTTTAGAACTGAATTACAGTGCATAAATCTCAGAAGAAATTCCAGCTTGCTTGATTTGGAGACAGGATAGAAAAAATTCACAGAAAAAGTTCTTTAAATTCTTGTTCAGACAGCCATCTGTGGAAAATTTAGTCAGGCAGAAAAATAATTTTGTTACAGTTTGATAGGGGGCAGGGTTGTTTGTGTTTTGTTCTGTTTTGGTTTTTACCCTAAAGCAAACAATATAAAAAGGAATGAACTGACAAGGGTGCTAGTGAAGGAAAGGGTAAATGGGAATACGGTCCTGCTGCCAAAAGTGTCAAGTCACACAACTGCCTGTTACCCTTATCATATGTATGCAAAATAAATATTTCCTCTGTTATATTATGTATAAAGTGCTGTGTCACTCTTGAAAAGGTGAATGGCAAGCCCAGTTAGGCTCTGAGGAATCTACTAAACCAAACAAATAAATAAAAGGATCATGTGTCAAAAAAGCTTTCTGTGAGACAAAATGCCCTTTCTTCTGCATTTAACTGAATCGAGTTAAAAATAAAAGCAGGTAAATTAGAGATGCTATGAAGTTCTCTGAAACACAGAAGGGGGGATGATTTGTCCTTGGAAATCTGAGCCCCTTGGGACTCAAGTAGCAGTTCTCCTCAAAGGTAGTTAAGTCACTGGACCAAGTAAAGCAGCGCTGTAGGTCTTCACTATTGCTTGTGGTAAGAGTCATTCTAATTTTGTAATAAAAAGTTAATTAAATACTGGAATAGACTTCTTCTGTAAATTTAGCTGGTGCTGTGTGTGATAACAGAGGTTAATTTGGGAGAACAGCACACAGCATCTGTTCAAAACAAAGCATGAATTGAAATCAAATATTGTTGCGGACTAACCTGAGATGTTTGCAATTAATCCCTTATTTGGGTGTCTCAGGAAGCAGTATTTATTTCACATCATTTTGCAACTAGGGATCAAGCTGTATCAAATTTTAAGTATAAGTACACAGCTCTCCTAATAAACATTATTCACTGGGCCAGATTAAGGCAATTCAAGCAGGATACAAATGTTCAAAGAGAGAATGTATTTTTATGTACATAGGTATAGGAAGCTCAGTTAGAATAAATCCTACCCCTACATGACGACATGCAGACAGTTCTACAGTTCAGTTCTCCAGTCTGAGAAGTACTCATTTTTAGGCACTATAACAGAATACTAACTATATTTTCTCATTTTAGTTTTTGACTTCTTAGGATTTAGTGATTTAGATGCATTTTTGAAGTGAATTTCCCAATCAACCTCCCTAACCAGACTCACAGCAAGAAACAACTTCAAAAGGTATAAGTAGGAATTTTTTCAGAGTAAACATAACTAGAAGATGTGCTACTGGAGTACAACCAGTGCATGCCAGCTACTGTGGGCTGACATGAAGAGCTTGGCTTCTAGGATATGTTCTGACAGTTTAGGATTGAAGTATGCCAGGTGTGAATCGACAGGATGTGTAAGAGCCAGAAACACACAGGGGTTTGACTCCTAATGTATGAAAATGACATTTTCTAACCATATGGCCTGTGACCAGACACTGTCCAGTTACAGTATTTAGTTCTATAGTGTCTCAAGAGCCAGGAAGTTTGCAGCAATTCTAAAAGCCTTTTCTTCCATTACACTCCCATCATTTTTCTTTCTTCTTTCATCTACCATTCATAGCCATAAGAAAACATGTGAATCACATTCTTTTAAGAGAGACAAAAGAGAGAAATTTTTTTCATTAACAAAGAGGCTACTGTACATGGCTACCAGGGACGGGACAAACTCGGCTTCTGCCAATATGGATGACAGTTTGCTACTCATTCAAACCAGAAATCTAGCAGTCCAAACTTTTTTACCCTCATCCTTAAAACAATTCTGCTTGTTCTTTTTCCTTCCCTACCACAACCTCTTTCATCTTGACATTCTTTTTTTTTCAAAGTAGTCAACAATAATGTTGGAAAATAAACAGGTTTTATTCTATGATTTTTCTATAGTTTCTTCCTTGAGCCACCACTGAAGCAAGAAAACCAGTAGTTTCTCAAAGTACTTTTATTTCCCCTTTCTGACAGAGTTTTGAAGGTCTTTCTAGTTTGGTTTTGTTAATTTCTTAAATCAGACAAGCTCTAGAAGAAAGTGATAATAAAATCTAGGACTTTTTCTCTTGATGAAGCCTATCACAAGGAAAATCTTGTAGCTACAATAGTAGCCATTGGCAAGCTCTAAAGTGACATTAATTATTAATCCTCAAGGACTGTATATAGATGAAAAGGACAACTTGTACCTGTTTGCTCTTCCTGAGATCCAGTAAAATGACATCTGACCGTGTGAAACCAGTGCATAACCTCAACACTCTGCTCATTTATGTACTACTATCAGGAAAAAAGCTCTTGGTCTCTTTGAAGTGAATCTTCTGAGATAGTGGCAGTCGATAATGCAAATTGAGGTTTCCACATGCTTTTCTTCTGTGACCTGTTCATCTTTTTTTATCAGCAAGAGTTATCAAGGCTGATTTTTCAAAATGTGTTTTCCTATGATTTTTGACAATAATGAAAACCCATAAGTTAAAGGACCGAGGGTAAAAATGCTGAGAGGGTGTGATTTTTAGGCAACCTAGGACATTAACGATAGATTTAAACATTCTTTATACCTGGAGATCTTTGAGTTGATATATGACCTTGCAAAAGAGCAATTCCTTACAATTCTTACAATTGCAGCTTCAAAAATTCATCCAGACCTTCTTGGCAGTTAACACAGAACAGTTAGAAGAGATAGCAGATAGCATGGTCTTACAGTCAAGCCAACCCTGGAAAAGATGCAAGTTTCTCTCAGGAATATATATTCAATTCTGAACCAATTAACTATTAAAAGATAATTGAATAAAATAATAAAGCTATTGTATTCATCTAGAAAACAAAACAGTTTCTTTGATATTATCTCTGTATTGCATCTGTTACTCTTCTATTGTATGAAGGATGTACTTACACCTCCATTTAAATGCTCCAGTTCATTGAAGTATTTGCTCAATTAGGACATCTCCCAGAAAAAGTATTTGGCTGAAAGGTAAAGTGTTCTACTCAATTCTTGATATGACTGCAACCAAAAACCTCCTTTTCTCACAGAAGAAAAAATTCCACTGATTTCACTTCTTGAAGAAATGCTTATAAAGTTGATGGGGAGGGAAATAAACATGAAGATTCTGCACCAAAACAAAATGCAGGGTACTATTCAGCCAACATACTCTTGTTTCCACTGTTGTTAGCTCACTAAATTTGATGGGTTTTTTTCCCTGCTGAGTGAAACGATTTTGAAAAAAATAGGAAAGGGGGATATCTCTGTTCCAATAAGGTATAAGCTGGTTGTTAATTTTTCATTATGGTTGTGGTTTGTTTTATGACAATGCTATGATAAATGCTTATAGAAGCTTATTCTCTAGTTTTCTTTAAGAATAAAATGACCTTTTTTTCATATAGTAGTTATTCTTTATCTATACCTTGTTTCTTAGGGAAGAATGATATTTCAATTAGACAAGAAATAAGTAATTTTTTTCATTTACTTTGAAATAATTAATCTGAATACCTGCTGGAGCAATTAAAACAAGATTCTGGCTCTCAGGATACACATTTATTTAGGATGATATGTTGTCAACAAGTATGATTCTAAAATATTACAATGAAGCACTTACACAGAGATTAAATACAAGTGCGCAGCACTTTGTTGTGCAATAATGAAATAATAATCATACTTTTTCCCTCCCTGTCTCAACTGTCATACAGTTGAGGTAGCTGAACATTTTTACTTCATGATTATGCTACTTTCTTATTAGGAGATAAAGTGCTTGACAGGAAGACGGTGTATTTTATTCTAGTCTAAATTTATTTCAAATATGTGTGCTTCTGAAGAGAGAGATTGGATAGCAATGCCAAGGCACAGTTCATAGTTGATACAGACAGGACGCACTAAAGCAACCCTGAAACAGTCTTCTCCCAGACTGTTTTATAAGTGAGATTCTTTAGCTCTCAGCAGATTTATATGTTATAGCCATACCTTTAAAACAGTGTTGAAGGCAACTATATTCTATTAAATAGAATCTGTCCGTATCTTTCTGTTGTGTAGCACTTTCTGATCATTTAATATCTAACATAATTTTGTTGACCCAGATAAGGTAGGAATCTGCTCCTTTTTGCTTACTATGCTTTTATTGAAAGACAGGTACCAAAATGGAAAATAGTTGAAATTCATATTATGTCCATTTGACTTCTGCTTTCACTTTTCCCCATGTTTCTATGCTGGAAGAAGGATGATGCATGAAAAGGTCACGACACAATGCATACTTATTGTGAAGCAGAGAAGCAGTTGAGGTCTCTATTTTAGACACAGCACAGTAGCCTTAGGCAAACAGTCTATTAGGCAGAATGGCCCAACAGCTCTCTAAACTGCTCCTCAATAGGTCTTGTGTTCCAGATCTTTCACCAGCTTTGTTGTTTTCTTTGGACATGCTTCAGTACCTCATCTTTTTTGTAGTGAAGGACCCAAAAGTAAATACAGGATTCGAGGTGACGCCTCCTCCCCTGGGTGGGAGTCAGGATAGTGCCAGAGAGGGTACCCAGTGTCAGACACAGCACCAGGATGCCAGGCTCTCAGATGCAGGGTCAGGACCAGCAGTGCAGAAGTCCAGGCCCAGGCACAGCTACAATGCAGATGGAGCTGAAAGCTGCTAAGTCCATAGCCTCTCTCCTGCATGGACTCACAGACCTAGATGAAATGGGGCTTACAGGCCTGTGGGTATGGGGCTCCCATGAAAGGCACCTCAGTACCATTAAAACCTAACTAAAAATTAATTTAAAATTAATTAGTGCCTTTGGGACCTACATATAAAGTTTCCTTGCAGAGACAATGACAGAAAAGCATTCAGAGAGCTTGCCTTGCTCTGTCGACTGGATTTATCCATTATGCTCAACTTTTCTTACCAGCAAGCTAAAACACTTTTTCCTCTGATTTTAGAAGAGTCTTATTCTCCTAATGCTTTCAACAGAAAGGCTTAAGAGCAGGAGTATGACTCCTGAAAGCATTTTATTACTGTATGGGACTGTAGGTATCCCCATTTCCATCTAGTTTAGAGAATTTTTATGAAGGCATGAAAAACCGTGAAACTGGAAGCAGTGTTTTGGAGTCATGTTTTCAGAATTTTTTTTTTAATATCAATGCCTGTTTTTTCTTTTTGTGTTTTCTATTTCGTAATACTCCTGAGTTTTGCTACATGATTTTCAATGTGTTCTTCGCAGAAACTTCTACAGTCACCCAAACATAGATCAGACATTAGTAAGTGTGAGGCCATATCTGCCGTACCTCCCAGAACTGCCCTGGAGGTCACCTTACATGTTGAGTTACACAGTTTTTCCTTTTACTTATGTTTGTGCCACTGTGATAGTAGCAGGAGGTGATAATAAGAGTCTCTTCCCTTATTTCAAGAACAAATCAAATTTTTTTGTTTCCAAATAAATAAGATCTATATTTTTCTGATGTGTTTCTCTTTTTTTCTGGTTTACTGTTCTAAGAAGGTTGTGACAGAGAAAGGATAACTTTTGGGTGTACTTTCTTCCTCTGAATATCTACCATTACTTTTTTATGACATAGCTTCTGGTGACTTTTTTCTCAGCATATTTTATATCTTGATTCTCTTTGTTAAAACTTCATAATTACTTTTTTTTTCTGAAAATGCATAAATGAAATTATTTTTAAATAAGAAAAAGTAATATATGAAATTATGATTGTAGGTAATTTTGGTCAACATTTGGACAATCTCTTTTATTAAATTGAACCTGGTCATCTGTGTTAACTGCAGATCATATCTTTCCCTTAGAAAGTACATCTTATTCAAGACAGACTTTTGAGTTTGCTTATGGGGATATACCGTTGTTGAAGTTTGTAGAGCCAGGATAATGAATGCCTTTAAACTCCATAGCCTATGGTGTGTTACAGTACCTGGAGCAAACAAACACTTGCCTTGGGAGTCATGGACTACATTTCCACCTACAGTAGGATGGCTGGGTGAATTTCAACTGTATTGCATTTACATGCTAATATTTTGGTAGGGAGGAAGCTGCAGAGGTTATTCTGAGAAGAGGCCAGGGTCTGCCCCCATGCCAGACAGTTCCAGCCAGCTACAAAATAAACCTGCCACTGGCCAAATGCTGGTGGTGTCTCTGTTACTGCATGCTAGAGAAAGGGTAAAAAACAATGTCTAGCAGCTGTGAGAGAACACAGTGAGAAGAATGTGAGAGAAACAACCCTGCAGAGATCAAGGTCAGTGAAGACAGAGGAGGAGAAAATGCTCCATGCACTGGAGCAGAGGTGCCCCTGCAGCCTTTGGAGAAGACCATGGCAACACAGGTGGAGACCACTTGCATTGAGGCAAGTGCTGGAGCAGAATAACTCACACTGCAATCTGTGGAGAAATCCATGCCACCGCAGGTGGAGATGCCCTGAGAGAAGCTGCAGCCCATGGAGAGCACATGCAGGAGCAGAATTTTAACAAGAGCTTTAGTCCTCAGAGAGGAGCCCATGCAGGAGGAGATTTTCTGGCAGGAACTGTGGCCTGTAAGGGATTCATGCCACAGCAGAATGCTCCTGAAAGACAGAACCATATGGAAAGGACTCATGGTGGAGCAGTTCTTTAATAGCTGCAGCCCATGGGAAGTGTCCATTTTGGAGAATTTTAGGAAGGACTGTATCCTGTGAGAGGGAACCTGCGCTTCAGCAATAAATAGTGTAAGAAGAAAAGAGTAACAGAGAGGAATTCCTAGCACCTGATTGCAACCTCAATTCCCTTGCACTGCTTAGAGCAGGATAGAGGAGCCATGAATTAAGGAGTAAAATCTACTCTGGAAAAAGTGTGTCTGTGTCTGTATCTGTACCTGAGTGAGGTGGTTTTAGTTCTGTCATTATTTCGTACCATCTTACATTACTTTTTCTTTTTTTTTTTTAATAAATTGATTAATTTCCTCAAGTCAAGTCATTTTTTGTGAATGACTGTATCTGGTAAGCAAGCACCCTTATCTCAATCCATGAGGCTGTTCATCTTATTTTCTCGTTCTGCCTTGTTGAGGAGGGGGAGTGAGGGAGTGAATGGATGGTGTCTGGTCATTAGCCAAGGTCAATCCACCACAAAAACAAATAATCAAACAACTTAAAACTTGCAAGCTAAAATAAGAGGTGATGTAAATCACATTGTCTCCAAACTCTACCATGTGGGCTCAGGATTGTGCCCAAGGATGTCTGGAAGTGAACCAGCTCTTTCTATCAAGTTTTACTCAACACCATTGCATACTTCATATAGGAGCTACTCGTGCTATCCAGTCTACCGTTTAGATACTGCGTTCTGAAGTGTGGGACGCTTATTCATCAAAAAGCTACGTGCAGTAAAGATAAATTAGCTTGTAGTCCAAAGATTACCAGTTCTCAGGTAATATTTAATTTTCACACAACTTCATTTTAAATTGTCTAACCCCATATTCCTAGTCTTATACCTTACTCCTTTTCTCATTCGTAGTATCTCAGTGAAAAACTACTACCCAGTGCCAGAGAGGACCTTGAATCAAATTTCCCAAACTAAACTGCTCTTTCTAATAAACTTCAAAGATGTCTCCATCTTACCAAGCTGTTTGCCAATTTGTCAGTTTTCCAGTTTGCCAATTGGTTTATTTGTCAGGTTTTGTTTCTCAATTTGTTCATTTGTCAATTTGTTAATTGCTTTCACAGTACTTACCCATTTGACTTCATGTCTTCTTTCTAGTGATTGCTGTGGATAAAAAGCACAGATACTCAGTTCAGCCCAATACCTTAGAGTTCTGCTTCAAAGGGCACGATATTGACATGTAGTATTTTAAAAACCTCATGTTACATGAATTTGTAAATATTTTAAACAATATAATTTAGTTTTTACTTTATATGAAGTTACCCAAATGTGGTTGCCACAGCCTGGTCAGAGAGTGAGAAAACTAGTTTTCCTAGAATTGGCTTGTAGGACTCTGAGCAGTTTTAATATAAACAATGATAGCTTGTTAGTATAAACAACCTGCAGGTGTTGTTTTTCCTACTTTCTGTTTTCCTATTTTCCTCAAAGATTGTTTATAAGAAGGGCAGTTGTGCTAATTAGCCAACCAGGTGAAGTGTATTGATTAATACATTGGCCAATCTGGTCCAGCCAGATTCGATCAGTGTATAAAAGGGGGGAATTCAAAGTAAAGTTGTTGAAGTTCTGTAAACCAGCCTTTTGGAGGCTATGTCATTTGTTATGATAACAGTGGCACCCAAATACACCACGCAAACAATTAGTAAATTTATGGCTTCTATATATTTGCATTTTATAATTCGATATGCTTTGGCCAGTCCATTGAACACCTCCACAGAAACTGAATTGAATCTATGTTAAAAAAAATTTAGAAACAAAGCAACACACCAATGACTGTAGTAATAAGACAGAATACCACATTGCTTGGAAATTTTAGGTTTCAATGAAAGACCCACTTTGATGTTTAGGAGCAGTGACAATAGCATAAATATTCAAAACAGAACAAGAAAGCATAGTGGAGAAGCAGAATCATTCCCTGCACTTCTCTAGTACTATAGATTCCAAAGTACTATTTTCTGTTCTTTTTAAGGGTCAACATTCATATCTCCTAACTCTTAAAAATGTGTTCTTGAGTTGCTCTGTTATTGTGCCATTATCAAGTTAGTCTGCTGAAGGCAGTTTCTTTGCAGAAAACAATTTAAGATTTATTGGACTTGAAAAAGTGAGTTTTACTCTATAGTGCACAAGTTATAGCCCTTGCTGTGAGAAAAAAAAAAAAGAGATCATGGGCTGAGATCTGTGCTCCCAGTCCTTGTTGTTCTTAAAAAAACATAAAATCCAATAATGTTTAAGTACTGTTGTGACATGTGCTTTTAGTTTTTTCTTGTTATTACTCCTTCCTTCATGTAGTGTCAATTTATCTGAACACAGCTGTTACTCAAACTGTCTTGGCAGAAAAACTGTTTTTCATCTCATCTGGTCAATGATGGTCAATTTGATGACTTAAGACATTGAAACTGAGAAGCACGATGGTTAACTTTATCCAGCTTTAATTTGTGCCTTCTGGTGTCATGGAAGGTAACATAGACATCACTGGGACCTAGTCTTTGATGAAAAAGACAATCGTACCTTGAAATTCCCCTAGATGCCTGTTTATAAGATCAAAACACCAATATAAAGAGGGAATTAGGTAACTGTATGAGGAACAACTTGACATAATTTACTAATTTTTAATGCATGATTCAAGGTTTATTAGTTACATGAAACTGAAAGTAGAATGACTGTGACAATCTTCAAATGTTTGGTCTGAGAGAAACTGCAGAACACGGCTAACCACCTTCTGTTTTGTCCCAGTGAATATATTATATATAATTATATATACTATATTGTATGGGAACAAGGAATTGATTCTTCATTGTGAATACGCCAGGTTATACCTTTTTATTGGTTCTTGTTTTCTGTCCAATAATATATATCCTTCTTGCATTTCTACAAAGGAGATTTTCTTAATTCTGGACCATTTTTTCTGGGGGGAAGAAAAGGTCTAGTACCCTTTTCATAATTGTAGAAATTTGATACAGTATTATTTTTGTAGAAGATTGATTTTTCATTCCAGAATGTATTTGACATATTTAGAGAAGTACAGTCATACATACTGAGCCATCAGATCACTTGTATCATCTGTTTATATTCAATTTATTGCCTCTGCTCCCTTCCCTGATGTCTATTGTATGTGCAATTTACTATTTCCTTTTTTAACCTTATATTTTCAATTTAATTTCCAATAATCATAAATGAGAAAAACACAGAAATATTAGGAAGAAGTGAAAAGAAATCTGTCAAAAAAGAGACAATTTTTTCAGACATTTAATTATCGTATTTTATGAAGATGTGGACAAACCGTCCAATCTGTCAGTCAGCAGTCAAATAGAAATAATCCAGTTCCTCAGAAATGACATCACAAAGTGGGCCAGTGAGATGAGAGAAAAGATTGTCATAATCTCCTTTAGTTCTAAGTTCCCTAGGTGTACTGTTAAAAAAGTAACACATATATATGGGTGTCTGTCCTGTGGTCATACCTATCAGGTCTTGCTGGTGGTTGCTGGAGGGTAACCTGTGTGGAATGAACCAGGAACTTCTCCAAAATGGACTTAAATAACCCGTCATCTGCCAAATATGATGCCAGCCCAAGGAGAATCTAGTGTTGCTACTCAGACATATTTGAGAGTGCCACACATCACCTCCCCAAAGGAACAGTGTAGGATTGAGTGTAATCTGTGGCAAAAGCAAAGGAAGCTGAGTTTAGGAAATTAGCTTCTTCATGCTTTTTTTTTTTTTTTGCATTAGAGTAAAAAACAAATAAATGAATGAACATTTAATATCAGCATGAATTTAAGAAAAAATATTAAATAGAATACAGGTTAACAGTTTACTCATTTATTTTTCTTATAGTATTTTACAAAGCAAATCATAATTTTGTCCAACTATCAGAAAGGAAAATTGAGGCTAAATGATGATCAGTGATTTATTAAACATCAGTTACCCAGTAGCTGGTAACAGAATGTAAATCCATTTTGTTACTGTTTATGAGCTCATCAATGTAACCACTAGTTTCAGGTATCTTTATAATAGTAAATATAATCATGTTCCCACAATTCCCTGCATATCTGATATGGTCCTGGGTCATGGAAAATAGACTACACAGGAAGAGAAGAACAAAGATTTTTTTTTTTTAACTGAGAAAATGAAGCTAAATTTATAATATTGAAAAAGTTCAAGTACAATTGAAACTGGCCACTGTTGTATCAGAAAACAAGAGGCTTTACAAATTAAAATCAAGAGGAGGTCTAAGGAAAGTATTGGACTGATACCAAGTGGTATCAGTTTCTTCTGGTTGTAGCACCAAACCTCTGCCTTGATGATGACCTCAGTCATACAGTTTATGTTTAAGTACTTCTGTAAGAAGCAGGGAGTTGGGCTCAATGATCCTTGTGGATCCATTCCAGCTTGACATATTCTATGATTCTATGAGTCCAGGACAATGGAAACAGTGGCTTTCCATTTGCGGACACTAAAATTCTGAGATATTCATAAGTCCGTATGGCGTGATGGTGATTCATCCCAAAGTACTTGAAGAGTTAGCAACATTACAGCAGGAACATTCTTTATCGATCAAAAGACTTGGTGGTCTGGGAAAGTCCCTGCTGACTGGAGGCTTGCCAACATTCTTCCAATTTAAAAGAAGGCATGAGGGAAGACCCCAGAAACTATAGACCTGTTTGTTAACTTCAGTACCTAGAAAAATAATGGAGTAGATCATTTTGGGGGCTATTGAGAGCAATTAAAAGGAGAATTCAATCATCAGGCACAGTCAATATTGGTTCACAAAAGGAAAATCCTGTTTAACTAATCCAATATCCTTCAATGTAAAGTCACCTCTCTAGTAATGAAGGGAAGAAAACAGATGTAGCATTACTGGAATTATTAATGTTTTTGATACTGACCCTCACAGCATCCTTCTGGACAAGTTGTACAGCTATGAGATGAATGGGTACACAGTGCACTGGGTGAAGAACTGGCTGAATGGCAGGCTGAAAGGGTTGTGCTGATTTGCATGAAGGAGGAGAATGCACCACTAGCAAGTTTTTTGACAATAATAAACTGGGAGGTGCTGTTGACTCTTTTGAGGAACAAGATGCCTTGCAGAGGGACCTAGATATATTGGATCATTAAGAAATTGTCAATGGTCTGAAATTTAACAGGAAAAAATGCTAAATTCTGCACCTGGGATGGAGTAGGGTCAGCCAAAAGTCTAGATTTGAGGAAACGTGGCTGGAGAGCAGCCCAGCAGAAAGGGTTCTCAGGGTGCTGGTTGGCAGCAGCTCAGTAGGAGCCAGCAGTGTGCTATGGCAGCCAGGAGGGCAAATCCCATCCTGGGGTGCATCAAACACAGCATCACCAGCTGGTCAAAAGAGTGGATTATCCCACTGTGTTCAGTGTTGGTGCAGCATCACCTTGAGCATGGTGTGCAATTCTGGGCCTCCCAATCTAGGAAGGATGTGAAGGTACTTAAATGTATCCAGAGGAGGGCGACAAAGCTGGCAACAGGGCTGGAGGTCTTGTCCTGTGAGAAGGACTCTGGTTTAAACTAGTTTGGAGAAAAGGGATCTGAAGGGCAACCTTGCTCGCCACAGCTTCTTGACAAGGGGAAGTGGGAAGAGAAGTACTGATTTCTTGTGTCTGGTAACCAATGATAGGATGCTATGGAAGAGTTCAAAGCAGCACCTTTGAAAAGGAGGATTTTTGGCTGGACACTAGGAAGTATTTCTTTACCAAGAGAGTGATCAAACAGCAAAACAGTCTTCCCAGAGCATGGTAAATACCCCATTCCAGTCAGTGTTTAAGAGTCATTTGGACAATGCCCTTAATAATACACTTTAACTTTTGGTCAGGCAGTTGGAATGGATGACTGTGGTAATCCCTTCTAACTAGAACTATTCTTTCTATTCTATTCCATTCCACACCATTTAATTCATTATTAATTGAAAAATCAAGCCATGGAAAAATTTTGGCTAGATTAAAGATATTCACTGTAAAGTTATGCAGTGCTGTTGTAGATATGTCTTGTGATGTATCATCTAATTACCTCTGTTCTCCTTGAAACTCCTGTCTCCACAATATCACAGTGTGTATCCCAAATCTGTTCAATAATTCACATTCTCCTCAATGTCCATGGTCTGGTCTCCTCCCGCAGGCCCTCTTCCTTATTTTCTCCAAAAGACTGAAAGCCTGGTCTGGAGAAGGAATTCTTAATTTCCCCAGAAGTGTTTCTACAATGTTATGAGATATTGTGTTACTGTTTCATAAACATTAATAAATTACATTTCACATATAGGCATTGTCACCATTTTAGAGAGAGAGAAGTGAAACACCAAAGGACTAAGATTAAAAATCTCTAGTTTGAATACCTATGACCTTATTTTTCATATTATTTGCATTAATGGATCTTCATATATTCACAGCATAGCAAATCAACTTTAATTACATCTCTGAACAGTCGATATTGTTGTTACTGAGGAGCAATATGTTCTGACTGTAATGAACATACACCTTTAGAAAGTATTGTTGAAGTGATTTATCAGATACAGTGAAAATCAGTAGCAGAGACATAGACAGAATCTAGTTTCCATACAAACATTCAGCTTCTGCAAATACAACATCAACCTTCATGCAATAAACACAGCATGACACTGTATAGGCAACAGTCCCCCCTGTTCTTTTGCCAATCTCCTCCTTGGTTGTGAGACTCCTTTCAGATCTTGCCCCCCTTCACCCTTTGTCTCCATGCTCATCCATTCTCTGTGGACTATCTGCCATGAGATCTCAGCCTCTAGAAAACTCTTTGTTTTTAACCACATCTGCTTTTTCCTTCTTTGCTTTATGTCTTGCCCACAACAATATTTCTAGGAATTTTTATTAATATTCTAATTTACTGACCAATTCTCAGACCAAATTTACTGCAGCTTGAGCCAATAAGCTATACAAAAATCAGGATTTAGATGGGATTTGAGTGCCTGATTAAAATTCTGAAAGCTTTAGTCTAAAACCTGGAGAAAGCTAAAATGAAAAGGGATTTTGTTATTTTACTTTCCTGTTTTTCCAATGTATCTTGTGCTATAGGTGATTACAAAAGTGTTACATAGCAACAAGCAGGGAAGTTGCTGGGACTTATCTTGTACTGAAGAGTGCTGAATAATGTTATGCTATGCTGGCACTAACACATTAGTGAAAACAAAATTTCAAAGGAATTATCTGTATGAGATGAAAGCCACACGTACATACATATGTACACAAATGTGCACACAAAATTGCAGTTCAAAATAACCTTTCAAGTCAGGATGTTACCAAGTATTGCAGGTAGTCCCATGACCAAATATCAGCAAGACTACTGGTTAAAGTATATATGCATGTCAGGCAAATTATGTAGTCAATTAGCAAATTGAGCAATGTGTAACAACGTAATTATATAAGAAGGAAATTAGTCAAATTCAGATTTTGGAACCTGGACAGTTACTATGTCTCTTGGCTGAAGTTTGACTGGTAATATGAAATTTTATTCCATTCTGCTAATTGCAATACTGTTTGAAGTCAGGAAAATCAAGTGACTATTCTTGCAAAATATCAGGTTGCAGCTGAAATGAAGGATTTATATTGATGGGCGGGATAGACCTTGGTAGAAAAATAACCTAAAAACCATTCACTCTAAAATCAATAAAAATATAACTGTCAATGTCTTGACAGTAGAGTGGAGCTTGAGCTTAGGACTAATTGAAAGCCAGAAGATAAACTGTCCTCTACCAATGTCCCCAAGGACTTCATGCAACATCAATTACCACAGTGTAGGCTCCAGCTCTTGAGATTTTGTGAGAATGGGCCTCAGGCTGTTTCAGAGATCTGTTTCCATTACTGTCTTTCATCTATAAGGTTACATTTTCAGGATATTAAGTAAATTAAAACCAATGTACAGGCAGCTCTATTACCTATATTCTCCATCAGTAATGAAAAAACTTTTTCACCTCATTCTGGTTTATTCTTCCAAAACCAGTTAGGAAATTAAATGAAGAAGGTGTTTTAATCTACTCTACTCTTGAATCTGTCTGACCCTCCCTCAAAGTTTTAAGTTCATTCAGCATTAGTGTTGAAATGTCCTTTATGATCTGTGTGTTTGTTGTTTAGAAAATGTGTCTCGTTTCAAAGTGGTAATTGATGACATATGAAGCTACCATTAGCATATGTGACTTTTACACTTCTTAGTTAATACCTAAATAGCAAATAAGAAAAGGACTTCTGTGCTAATGGGGCCAGGTGCAATACTTGGCTCTTCGTATGTCAGCTTTAGGCTTTTATTGAAGAAGGTAGCATGTATTTCTTGTCCATTTGGTTCTTCCATAGATTTCAAGATATTTTTTTAGGCTTTCATAAAATTATGACTCAGAAGTTGTTTGCCTGACATCATTTTATAAGAATAAACATTTTGAGTAATAAAAAGTAAATAATACAAATTTTAAAAAATCTAAAAGAGAAAAAAATTATAATTAACTTAGCAAAGATTTTGGAGTGGGCTTGAGCTGATGTTTCACACATGAACACAGTAGAATNATAATAATAATAATAATAATGTGTCCTGATAATATGATTAATAATAATAGTAATTATAAGGAGAGAGAGACAGTAAAATTGCTCACCACCTCCTGACTGAGAACTAGCCTATCCTCAAATACCACTGGTCCCTTCTGCACAGCTCCCCAGTTTATATATTAGACATGACATTCTGTGATGTGGAATATTCCTTTTTTCAGTTTGGGGCAGGTCTCCTGGCCACACTTCCTCACAGTGTTTTGTGCACCTGCTCACTGACAGAGCATGAAACACTGAATAAGTCCCTGACTTAAGACCAGCACTACTTAGCAAACACCAAAACATTTGTGCATTATCAACATTTTTCTCATGCTAACTCCAAACTGCAACACTATACCAGANTGGTAACAAATTAGCACTGGACAAATCTTTCTAGGAGAAGGGTGTATTATTAATTGAATTCTCAGGAGAGANACTGCAACACTATACCAGATATTAAGAAGAAAATTAACTCTGTCCCGGTTCAACCAAGACAAGTATGATAGTACTGACTGAGATGGAAAAAAACCCTGCATCTCATCCTTCCTTTTGTGCCAGCTTTCATGGAATGTTTTCCTTGAAATATGGAGTTAACAATGCAGTCAAGATCAGTTAAACCTGTAACCAAAAAATGGATATCTACAAACGCAATTGCATGGCACCCATGTCGATAATGCTGTATGTAAACTCATTTTTGAAAGCAGTGTCAAATATTCAGCTGAAATTTGGCCAACATGCATTTAAAAGGAAAGTGATAGGGAAAAAAACCCCAGCCCTGAAATACTGTAGTTATTTTCCATTTAGAAATCACAGTGCTATAGGGAAAGTAAAGTAAGAAAGCAAGCTTATCTTTATTGGAAATAAAATGGATAGGGTCATGTAAGACTTCTTTTATTTTGGCTAGTGCCTGTTGGTTAAATGCAGGGTGTCTTTTTAATAGGTTACACACTGCCTTTAGCTAATTTGAGTTACATTGAGGCAATCAGGTCTTTACTGGGACGTAGAAGCAATAAAGTCAACAAGTGTTCCACAGTGGCAGCTATTTCCACTCACTTGAGAATCTTGCTCTAGAAATATGCAGCTCTTTGAAAGCTTTGGTGTTTTCCTGTATCCACAGTCTGGTTTCTATAAAAAATACTGTTTTTCTGACATACTACATCTGAAATATAGCCTATATCAACGACAAATTAACATATTAAAATGAATGTTGTCACCATAAATTTTAGCAATGTACACGGTCTTTTACACAAATTTTTTTAAGAAGTTCCTTTCACATGAAATATTTGTTCCATGGAAGCTGTATTTTATGAAGTATCTCTCAGTGCTCTTGATTAAACAGGAGCCTGGCTTTACCTTTTTTCCCCAATAAAAAGCAGTTAATCACCAGATTACTGCACTGCTTCAGTGGTGAGTTAAAGCTGGAAGTGGCATTCCCCTCTCTATCCTGTTTTCATCAGACCACATCTGCATTCACCTGCTGCACCCAGGTCGGGGGTCCTCAGCACAAGAAAGGCATGGACCTGTGAGATTGAGTCCAGAGGAGGCCACAAAGATGATCAGAGGATTGCAGCAAGTCTCCTATGAAGACAAACTTGACTGAGTTAGAGCTGTCCAGCTTGGAGAAGAGAAGGTTTTGGGGAGATCTCATTGTGGCCTTCCAGCAATTAAAGATAGCTTCTAAAAAAAGAGGGATAGCGAATTTTTGCCCAGATAGATAAGATAGGACTAGGATAAGCAGGAACAGTTTCAAGCTAAAAAAGGAAAAATTTAGATTAGATTTTAGGAAAGAAATCTTTACTGTGAGTGTGGTAAGGCAATGGAACAGGTTGCTCAGAGAAGTTGTGGATGCCCCATACCCAGAAGTGTTCAAGGTCAGATATGGTGGGGCCCTGAGCAACCTGGTTTAGTGGAAGATGTTTCTGCATATGGCAACAGGATTAGAAGTACATGATCTTTAAGATCCCTCCCAACTCCAAACTTTCTGTGATTCTATGACCCATATTACACTGAACAACAGCCCAGGATTTCATGGAAAGTCTTAGTTAATCATATTAAAGTCATATTTAATCCTGTTTTTCTTGCACTTTCTGACAAACAAAACCAAAACAAAAACAAAAACATAAGTGAGACAAAAGATGCTATAAAAAAGAGATTTTCATTTTAACATAGGCAATCTCTAAACAGCATGTACTGTACTTTAGACTGTCATGACTTTCAGAAAAATAATAATCAGCATTTAGAGGCTGTTTAGAGGCATTTAGAGGCTCTTAAAGCAGATGTTTCTCCATGTTTATAATGTGATAGAAGATTTTTCTTGACTTGGTTTAGTCACTGAAACCTTTGTGAATACAGTTTGGTAGTTCAGAAGATAATTTTGTCAACAGCTGTAATGGCAACAAAATTTGATTACTTAAGGTCTTTTCAGCACTGTTGAATTCCATCTATAATCCAAAATAAATACAGGTTCTATTTTGAATTAGAAAGCATTTTAATTCTTTTAAGAATGTAGTCAGAAGCTAAATGAAAACAATGGAACAAAAGAAGTGATTCATAGCAGTAGTTAAAAAAAAAAAAGAAAGCTTGTTTAGTTATGCATGAAGAATGGAGATGGATTGTGAGCAAAGACACTGCTTCAGTGGACTTGAAAGGAAGAAGACAATAAGTTGAAAAATGGTAATGGAAATAGGCAAATGTCATTAACAGGTACAGTAGCTTGTAATCCATAGATATCAAAGCAGGAAAAAACACAGATGGTTATTTATTTAATCAAGACCCCTGTGAAATGCAAAATTACTTATGTTGCAAATAAAATAAAATAAAACTTAAAGCAATTTAAACCCGTAAGCAAAAAATCAAACACTGGAACCTTTACTGCGCCTCATGGGATTAGAGCAGCTCCTTCAACCACAGCAGTTATTGCTATGTTACTTCTATAAGAAAGAAAAACAGGTTTTCATGAGCAGTGTGATGTTTTGAGTATCCCAAATCTTTTTGAGAAAGGCAACTAAAATCATAAACTTCATTCAGAAATTATGAATCCACTTCTCATTGGATTAAAAATATAACAGTTCTAATATCCTCAAAAGGGGCACGTCATGGCATCACTTAGCACATTACAGTGCTCTGAAAACATGCATTTCTACAGTTTCTCTACATGATGCTGCAGTAAACTATGTGTGCATGTGAATTTACCCCAGAAATTCTAAGTATCACTCAAAATCTGAGTATCATGGGATGATTAAGGCCAGAAGGGACTTAGGAGGTCTTTAGCTCAAGGAGGGCAATGTTCTGCTCAAAGCCGAGTCAGCTTTAAGGTCAGACCAGGTTGCTCCAGGCTTTATCCAGTTAGGTCTTGAAAACCTCCAGCTGTGGAGACTGACAGCTGGGCAATCTCTCTGGGCAGCCAGTTCCACTGCTTGGAGTTAGGGAAGCACGGCAGATGTGAAAGCCAGCCCATGGGCTGACCTCTCATATCAGTTATAATGAACTCCTGCATGTACACAACTGTGTAAAACTGTCTGGTATATTATTGACCTACTTCTCACTGCATTTCCATAAAAAAAGAAAAAGGAAAAAGTGGTGAAAAAATGCTGAAGGTATTCTATGTAACACAGATCTTATTTTACAGAGCAGAAAAGCATAATTCATAAAGATTCTACTCCATGTTTTGTGTTTGGATTTTTCTAATGAGTTTGACTTGGTGCAAGGCAGGGAAAAGAGTGGTAATTGGATAGCTTGAATTCAGAGAACACTTTGTATCAATTATATCACATGAAAAGCAAAAGAAACATATTGAAAATTTGCTATGTAAGTGGAATGTTCTTTCAGGGTATTTTAAAAGAACTTTTTTTAGATTCATATTTTTTGCTTCACTGTTTATAAGCTTACAAATTATAGTTTACACAATATAAATGGTCAAGCTGGGGATTCAATTTTTGAGTTTTATTTTTACCTTCAAAACCTAAGCAATATTAAAATAATGATAATCCTATGGTTTGCATTTCATTTATTATAATCTCAGAATAATGTAGCTTATATTGGTCATACCACATCAGATGATTTAGAGTGAAAGACTCAGTTTTGAATATATTGAATGAGAGAAGCTATATACCTTCTCATAAAAGGACTGTGAAAAAAGAGAACGTATTTTTACTATATTGCTTTTCTGTCTAGAGGGAGTTCTATATGTGCAATATATATTTTTGGAAACTCTGCTTTTTACTAAATTTATGGGCAAGAGAGAGCAGTACTAACTGTATATCCAGATTTATTGTCTTCAGAGCTTACACCACCCTGAACAAGGAAAATATATGGTTTCTGTGCATTAGCAATGCGATGTATGTATTAAAATATTTCAGGGTAAATTTGCAAATTAAGTTTGCTGACTTATAAACAATATGCTGCTGCACTTTCTTTGGTTTTATTTCCTTTCAAGACACTGTGATTAATGCTCTCTTCATATCAGTTAAGGGTCACCTATCATGCACTAGCATTAGTTGCTATTGTCAATTGTATAAGGTTACTGGCGTTTTGTCATCTTCTTTTTTTTTTCCCTCAAAATAATACAAGTAAAATGAGTGTGTAAGGCAAATTAATAGATAGTATTATATGCAGAAATATATAGCATTATATACAGTTACAGAAATACACTGTAATGCAAAAAGAAATTTATTTCAATTATCATCTAAACATAAAACACAGCTCAGCCTTTTTGAAGAGGTCAGGAATATCTTATTTTGCACAGATGATCTGTTATCATGCAGGTTATGACTGTGATGTCCTCAGTAGTAGTGTCTAGGTCCTGTCTAGACTTTGAAGTCTGAGTGAACAAATTGGCTGATTCCTCTTTTAGGCTTCAGGGCTACTCTGATAAACACCAGTTGCATGTAGATTGTACATGTTATAGAGGAATCCCTTCTATATTCCCACATTATAGGTTAGTTTCAAAAGCATTAAATGCAAATTTCACTCTGCACCAAGTTGTATTATAAAATTTCTATCTGGATCCTTACATTGCTGGATTCTGGAGGAAATGCTTATGATACACAAATAAGTATTGATTTTTTAATATAATTATTGGTCTATTAGCTGGGTCTTTGAGCTGCGTTCTTTGTGCTATGCTGACATTGTTCTTTGAGCCAATAACATCTTCAGATCTAATCATCCTTTGAGATTGTTTTTGGCTTTTTTTTTTTGCTTCAAGGATTAGTTGTTATTTGTTTTTCCTACCTAAAAAGAACTATATTTTACATGGTGATTGATGACAGATACAGTTTATTCGTGTAGATTAGGTAGCAAACAAGAAGAATTTGTTTGTGTTTTCCTAAAATGCAATTGCATGTAAAAAGTTGTATGCATTATTTTCAACAAGAGTATGAAACATCTGTTCCCAAGTAATGAGAATTTGAAAGATGATTCTGTTTTTAATTCCTATTTAAGTGATTCACGTTCAGAAGAGCTCAGAATAAGCACCAGCTCTCAGACAAAGTAATTTATTAACAAAGTGGGCTGGAAAACTAGCACTATTGTTCTCTTATAGATTACATGAAATTATATTAATTTAATTAAAACAGAAAATCATGCTTATTGATTAATTTATTCTGTTGTCAGTCGGAAAGACTGAGTAGCTTCTTTAGTTCACAGACTAAAAGCAATGTGAGATTATATGCTGAATTAAGAGAATAAACAAGGTAAATTGCCAATACATTGCTTATCCCTGCAATGTATAGCTAATGCTAAGTATAAGCCAAATTCTGCACTCTCCCTAGAGGTTTCATTAGAAAAGCAGATAAATAAATACAGAAAATGCATTTCTTCATATTTCTCACAATCACTGTTATTCTTCAAGTTATCCTCATGAGTTGCAGAACTTGATTCCTCCTCAAAAACCTTTGACGTGATTTCAATTTCATCATATATTCTAGTAGGTTTTGCATATATATTTACATTAACAAATATAAAGGCGATCATTAAAGGTATCAAAAGAGGTCAATAATGGCCAAAAGTTGACATAAAATGCACACAAAGCAAATAGAAATACCCATTTCCTTAGACATTGTAATAATAACTACAAATTAAAAATAAATAAATAAATAAATAAGGAAAGACCAGGATACTGGGATTTGCAGGAAGAGTAGAAGAGGATGAACTCTGATTATAACAAACACAGAAAACTGAAATATAATTTGTGATGATTGATCAGGGTATTTTGACTAATTTTACTAGGGCCTTGTTATATTCTATTTTGACACTTAATAAAGAAAAAGACCTAAAGTAAACCAGTCTGTGTCTAATGGAATGTTTTCCATTAGTGGGGTTAGTCGACTGAGTATGTCACTTTCACTTCCCCTATAGTGTCCTCAGGTGGCCTAATTTTATCAACCAGAGTTTATGGTGCAGCATTTGAAAATCATTTTTCCTGATTCAAATAAACATTATGAAAATTTTTCACAGTGCAAACAATGCTCAAAGGCAAAGTGTCCAGAAAAGAGGCTGAATATTAAGATTATGGACCTACTTCCTCTTCCCAGATTCTGACATAAGAGAAGTAACAACAACACTTTCTTTCTTTCTTTCTTTAAATGTCTCTTCCCTATGGAAAAGGGCTACAGCCTTTCTATATCAAGGCACAAACTAAAGTTTACCCACTGCATTGAAAGATCACCTCACAATCACCAGTTCAGAGTTTATCCCTACCATGCGGTCAGATGGCCTTCCTGCCTATGAGAACTGGTATGAGATATCTAACTGAGAAGGTAACATGTACGTACTAGAAAAGTTTATCACATTTCCAGAAAAGAGTGAGAGATGCCAATGTACAAGTTATTTCTGATTGACAGCTCTGAAAATTGTGTTTTGTTAACCATTGCATGGTTAAAAACAACAAAAAAAAGTCTTTATTATTTTATCATCTTATTGCAATATTTGAAATAGCATAGAATAGGACAGAATGTTCTCTCATTACAGTTTGGTTTTCCATTTTTTGCCCACTTTTACCTCATTTTCTTGACCTTGTCAGTCTAAGAATAATGACACTATGTTAACTCAATTGAAATTGTTTGAAGTGAAAAAGTGCTCACCATTAATCTTATACTGACAGTCCTTATTGTAATTAAACTCTGAAGATATGTAATTCCTTGTTAAGAAAGATTTTTTTACTGTTCAGCTCACAATTCAAATTCATCTATTTTCATACACTTTGCCATTTCATCGTAATAAGTTGTCCCTTACTTTACTTGAGTGCTTTAAATGTGTTGATTTTTGATGTCATTTATGCAGCTGTGAAATTAAATCAGAAATGAAAAAGCCTTGTAAGTCAGTAAATGAAAAATAGTGATTTATTGTATTTGTGAACAACTAATGCCATGAATAAGTAATAAGGTTTTCATTACCAAGATTTCAAAGACACGCTCTTATAGCAGTCATGCCATGATTATATAGGTCACTTTTGACACTTTGGTATTCTATTGGTGATAAAGAGAAAGTGTTTCTGTATAGCAGAGAACTCCTGAAAGAAAAGGTAAAAAATAGATAATGATGGCTCGTTTCTTTAAGCCATCTGCAATACAATCCATGAACAACAGATCTCCATGTTAAATAAATCAAGGGGTTATTGGATTCCTGAACACCAAGAGAAAAATAAGTACAATATTCTGACTTTTAAATTTACTATAATCCACAGTGCTTCAATTTGAAATTAGTTTGTTTATTAAAAGAAAAATATGATAAGTGTATTGTCATCATTTTTTTTTCTCCCTAGCATAGGTAGGAAATGTCAAAAAATGGCTCTTCACATTAATGTTTCTTTATTTTTCCTTGCCAGGTTCTTTTATCTTTGTGGAAACAATGTGAACAGAAAGGTCATCAGCCCAGAAGATCAAGATGCATGTAACCATTCTTTCTGACAAAGACGAACTGACCTTTTATGTTTCACATACAGGTCATTAAATGTCAGGGCACTGAGGGGAGTAATGGCCCTCAACAGCCCTATCCAGGCTCCCTGGGGTTCCCACACCCCTGTTCCACAGCCCAGGGCTGCTTCAGCCCAGCCCAGAGCTGTCAGTGGTGCTGAAGGGGTCTGGCTCTCCAGCCACAGCAGGGACAACCCATAGCCTGTCATGGCCATTCCCACAGAGGCACCTGGGGATGCCCCAGCTGCCTTCCTGGCCTGCCCTGCTCCCTGTCCAAGAGCCCTGGAATGTGGCCTGGCTGGTGAGGCTCATAGGGATCTCTCATGTCTCCTGGACCCTGGCTCCAGGCATCTGCCAGTGCTCATAGGACTGTGCAATGCATGTGTGTCATCACTAACGTTGGGAGGGTTTGTATTCCTCTCTTCTCCACAGGGGGAAAGTTCTCAAAGCAGAGATTTTAAACAACTCATCTACAACAGTGTGCTTAGCCCCAGTTATTTCCCATTCATGGAACTGTGTATAGTGGTTTGTCACCCCAAAAAAAGCATTTTTTGTCTCACCAGAAGAGACAAAAAATGAAGAAGTTTTTCAAGGACAATAATTTCTGATAGATTCTGCTGATACATGAATAATATATCTATTTTTACTTCCAATAAATTTAAATCAATTTAAATTCTTGAATATAAAATCCAAGTGATTGTTTAACTGCTGGCATGGACCAAGAATGAATTCTCCAAACTGCATCAGAAAATAATAAGTCGCGGAGAACTTAGAGACACACTGAAATTCTCCAACAGATCTGCAGGACACGATTATCCTGTCCTCACAAACACCACATCCCCAGTGCAATTATTATTTTGGCCCTTCTTCAATCTGGATTTCCTAACTTTCACTGTGCTTATGTGCTAAATGGTGACCAGAATGAATGTGTGTTGCAGGATCAGATAGCAATCAAAGCCTTTGCAAAGGAGAAATTAAACTCCTCAGAGGGTAATAGCTGCAGACAGATCAAAGCTGTCATCCACTCTGATCCATGTGGTCTGGCCTGGGTATATTAATGTGGGATCCCCAGCTGCAAAGTCCACTGCTAATGTATTGACTATGAATTGACTGAGCTGAGAAAAGAGATAGGCTTAGAAGTCCACCTCATCTCAGTTTAAATGTCTGTAATGTTTGACCTAGTCACAGGTTGGCTAGCTTTGCAATCAATAGAAAGAATATTTAGTTCCCAGCTGAACTCACCATTGTTATAAGCATGATAAAACCTTTGTGCTAATCTCCATTGATTATAGTGACTAGTTGAATACCAATTTAATTAATTTTAAGCATTCTGGACTGGCCCCGAGCAGTGTCTAGTGCTCTCTGTTGACTCCACAGCAAACTTCTGCTCCCAATGTAGCTGCTCTGATTTGTGCCAAAGTAGCTGAGGTAGCCACAAAGTGACCAGAAAATGGTAGCATGTAAGAAGGTAAGTAAATGACAGTTTCTTGAGCATGACTCTCAATGGAATAACAGTCTATGGAGTGCTAAGAAAGGAAATTGCTTTCTGTTAGAGGGACTCCTACGAAACTAACTTTTAACTTTGCTGGTCTTCAGAATCAGTAGAGTGCATCATGTTCTTCTGAAGAACATTTGAGAGAAGGATGCAAATGAACATGCTCTCAGTCATTTCTCTTGATTGTCTAGTTTCATTCTCAGAAAGTTATTGTACTTAGGTTTGAGAATATAAACCAAAATTAAGTAAATAAAAACAAAGGAAAATACTGCCTTCCACTGAACTGTTCAGTCTACATGCTCTGAGAACATTTATGCATCCTGGTGATTTTCTTTGCTATGCATATACAACTACTCAACTATTGTAAGTGAAAATACATATATATATTCATTTCGTTCATTCTTCTTTCCTCCTTTTTCTCCTTCCTTCCCATGCAGTCATGAATGAAGTGAATAGACTGAGAGGCAGAGTCTAGTCTACTGTCATGGTTTAAGTCTACCTGACAACTAAACCCCACATAGCCACTTATTCACCTCCCCACAATGGGATAGAGGAGAATTGGAAGAGTAAAGTGAGAAAACTCATGGGTTGAGACAGAGGCAGTTATCAAGGGAAAAAAAGGTAAGGAAAAAACCACACAACAAAGAGGGAAGAAAATAAAAATTAAGAAAAACAAGAGATGCAAATGAACACAATTATTCCCCACCAACTGATCAATGCTCAGTCAGTTCCAGAAAAACAGCAGAACTGGCCCACATCCAGCCATCCCAGTTTTATTGCTGAGGAGAATGTCATATGATATGGAATTTCCCTTGGGCCACTTGGGTTAGCTGTCCTTGCCATGTCCCCTCCAAACCTTTTGTGCTTCCCCGCTCCCTTGCTGGTGAGATCAAGTGTGAAACAGAACATTCCTTGATACTGTATGAGGACTGCTCAGCAAAAATGAAAACAGGAGTGGGTTATCAAAATTACCACTGGATTTTCAGCACAAATCCAAAACATAGCCCCACACAAGTCAGTATGAAAAAGTTTAACTATCCCAGCCAAAACCAGTATCCAGCAAGAATCAAGCAGTGTTATCACCTTTTGCTTACCTGTTGGAGAAAAGTGAAAGAATTAATTTTTTTATATGACTATATGGTCAACACTTACAAAATATTATCGTAATCAATTAATTTTGGAAAGAAATGCCATCAAGTACTATGATACTTGGACACTTTTGATGTATGCATTTTTAAATTGTGACTTTCATCAGCAATGTCAAGATGTTTGGGTAGGAGTGTGATTATTTTAGTTATTTTACAATTGAGAAATTAAAAGATGGAGTCATTAAATGAATAAATGAAGCAGTATTTGCATCTTGGGCTGCGTATAAATTTTCTCTTAAGTAAAAGGAAGGAAGGAAGGAAGGAAGGAAGGAAGGAAGGAAGGAAGGAAGGAAGGCAGGCCCATGTGGTCACAGAGAGAGTTACTCTAAAATGTTTTCTGTAAAACCTGCTCATTTTCTATGGAAGCAAGAAAGGTGAATTTGAAGATGCTGTTCTGGAGAAAGGTATAAAATACAAGTTATCTCAGGTTTCATGAGGGAGTGGTCATAATTCTTTGTTTAATATTCAAAGGTGAGAGCTAACAGTTTTGCCCTTCTATATCTTTAGAAAGAATGCAGACATGATTACACTTTATTGTAGCTCTTTTGATAGTGTGCATTTGATATGCTCTGAGAGTACTTTTCAGATCTGAACCCTGCCATGGCTGTGTCACAGATTCAGCAGGTCACAGGCAGAAGATAGGTACTCGACCAAAGTAACACAATTCAGGTCACGTGCAGGTGCAGAATTCTAAAGCCTCAGTAAAAATTGGGGTAGGCTAAACAAGGATTTGCCTACTGTAATTGAGTGATCCCAGGATGGATGGTAGCTAAGCAGTAATTAACAAGGTTGCAGTTTTACAGTAAATCACCTTTTTCCCTATTTCAGTAACCCACACTTCAGAATGGAGAGACCTCAGTTACTGCTAGACAATTCCCATCCAATCAAAATGCATTAAAAAGATGATGATCAAGAAGCTCTACATGAAAAATAGCATTTTGCTGATGGTCTACAAAATGTCTAGTCCAGTTTAAAAGGCAACTTATACTTTTTTAAATCTTTAAATTTGGCTTTCACACAGTTCTTTTCATTCTAAACAGATAAATTTCAGTCATTCATTCCCAATAGCCAAGGGGTTTCACAAATCTTATGTTGAAGTCAAAAAAATATCTTCTGATATTTTTATATGTACATTTGACCACTTGACAGCTCTAATCATCTTCCACAATTTTGAGTGCCTCAGATTAAAACAGAAGATACTATATCATGTGGCTTGTGTTCTTTGTCGTGACTTTTCTAATAGTGGCTACCACTAATGTTAACACTTTTAATTATTTAGAACATACATCCTCAACTATTTGGTTAATGCCTTGACAGATCGTAATTCTTTTATATTATTGTGAAATGGAATATTAGAATCTACCCCATAAACGACTAGTATTTTAAGCAGAGAACTTTATTGTTATATAAAATGTGCATAAAACTGTTTACTCAAATGACAAATACAAATTTTTTTAGTATTAAAATTACAGGGTTTTTTCTTTGCCAAAGTTTATAAACAGAAATACTCAAGCTGTCTTCATGCACCTATAGAGATAATTTCACTTAAATCAAGGAGAATTATGTGTTATGAATCAACTCAGAGCTGTGACCTGAAATTCTAACTGGAATTTAAAGCATGCCATATGAGCCTTCCTAACTAAATACATACAAACAGCATTTTTGTTTGCACTCTGAAAAATAGTCAGACCTGAGACCAAAATAATTTTATTTTAGTCATCAAAGTTGACATTTTCTCTTCAGTTTTACCTCCATGTAGGGGGAAAACTGTGATATACAAAAATCTCTGAAGAGATCTTAAAGGAAATTGAGATTAATTTACCTCAAAAAACAGCATTCAAGCACTGAGGACAGTCACTTTTAGAGTGCTAGGCCCAGGCTCAGTTACCTTCTGCAGCTCAAAGTAAACAGTTTAAACCCAGATTTCCTAATTTGCCCTGATCACAGAGTGTATCTCAATTTGTCAGAATTCGGTTAGAAATTCTATCCTGGACATGAAAAAAAAAAATTCTTCATTATGTAAATTTTATTAAAAATATATAGATTTCTGTGAAAAGCTTTGATTTCATCAAGACAACATTTTCTTATGAAAGATGTTTTGTCAAAATTAATTTCCCCTGATCTTCCTGAAAGAGACAAGATGACAATTTTCTGACATTATTTAAAAGATATCTACCATCTTGCTTCTCATTTGGCATCAGAAAAACCTCAGAAAAACGTGCATGATTCTGCAGCATATGGAAAGTATCACAGTTTCCGAGAATGACATCTTAGTTTATGGGAAATCTTATAGAGAATGTTATCTAAATTTAAAAGTAGATCAGAAAGAAGCTAAGGGAGATGGACTACAATTAAACTAAAAGAAATGGGTGCATTGACAGGCTCTGTCCTTGCCATATTTTGTCTGTAATGGTTTTGCAATTAGGTGAAAAATCTAATGATTCCAAAGCTAGGTCTTCAAATTATATTGGAACTAAAAATGGCAAGATGAAAAGAATACTGTATAGAAATCCAGCACCACAGTTAATCCTAAGGGAGGAGAAATAACCTCTGAGGGCATAATTGAAATGTCCTGTGCAAAAAAAATTCCTTTATCTTCAATTTTTATCATTTCTGAATTTTGAAGAACGTGCAGATCAGTCAAAATCTGTAGTTTTCATCCTCAGAATTTCTCAAATTAGTATTTTAAAATCTATAAGGATTTTATTCAATCTTTTCGTGAAGCTCATTCTTCTTATGAATTAAGTGCTTAAAATACTATCCAGATCTGACATAAAGCTCAGAGATCTTTGTGTGAGAGGGGGCATTTTGATTATAGTAGGTGATTTTGGGGGTGGACAGGGAAGCGGTACAGTAGAGCTTTAAGTAACACAAATGACTGAAAGTTTATGTCATACCAGGTATCAACGCTTAGCGAGTTTGAAAGAGAGCCTATGGACATAGACACATTCACATCAGACTTGAAATGTCATGTTAATTTCATGTGAGGCCCAGATAATAAACAAAGACATTGTTAAGGCCCTTCCTGCCTGACAAAGATGGTCCACACAGCTGATGAGATTTAAAAATTCATTGTGGAATGAGCATCAGAGAAGTCTCTAATGATGAAGGCTGGCAACTTATCAAGAAATTTTTCTGATTGCCTTAATTCATGATGACACAGAAATGTGTTTGGGTTCCATTTTTATTGTCCTGCTACCCTCAGTGCAAGAATAGAAGTGAATGAAAATATCCATTAGTGGTCTAGTAAATAAGAATGTTACTTCCTCATTTTAAGCTAAATTATTTTTAAAAATTTGTGTACTCTTTTTTCAGTCCAGTACCTAAAAGTGTATTAACAGATTCTGTAGCTCACACTGCTCCAAACACAAAGCAGTTCCATTCAGCTGGAGATAATATTGTGGGATATTGTCATGATGGAGGAAATGAAGCTCCACAGGGGAGCAGCAAAGCAGTGTCTCAAAGAGACACACAAAATCAATATTCCCAGCCATTCATTAGTGTGCCCAACAGGAGAAAGAACCAAGATGCCTTCCTAGAGTGCCAATGAACCAGTTCTAATAAGCTGAACATGTGGCAAATAACCATTTATCAGTCTTGTGAATCAAATGGGTACAGCATCCAGCTCTAGGGTCTTCAGCACGGGAAACGTGAACCAAATGGAGATGGCCCAGAGGAGGGCCATAAAAATGACCAGAGGGCTGGAGCACCTCTCCCATGAGGAAAGTCTAAGGGATTTGGGGCTGTTCAGCCTGCAGAAGAGAAGGCTATGGGGAAGGAAACTTAATCTGATCTTTCAGTACTTGAAGAGGGCTTACAAGAAATATGGGGTCAAATATTTTAGGAGGACCTGTTGTAATAGGACAAGAGCTAAAGGTTTTAAATTTAAGGAGGGTAGATTTAGACTAGATTTAAGGAAGAAATTTTTTTACAATGACAGTGGTGAAGTGCTGGAACAGATTTCCCACAATGGCAGTGGGCCCAGTCTTGAAAGCATTCAAGGTCAGGTGAGACAGGGCTTTGAGCAACCTGATCTAATTGAAGATGTCCCTGATTATTGTAGGAGGGTTGGACTAGGTGACCTGTAAATGTCCCTTGAAGACCAAACTACTGTATGATTCTATGAAATGTGTTTATGCCAAGTTACCATGCACAACTGAGCCATTCGGTCTTCCTACTTACAATGCTGGATATTGCACAGGTTTGAATATTATATACTTTTCTATAATGAAGAAAGACAATGCTGTTATCTTGCCCTCTGGGCAAGTTTCACAAAGGGCCACCTTCTCCAGCTTCCTGCATCTATCCAGCCAGCTGCAGTCAAAACTTGCACAGGATCCACAGGCAGTTGATACTGACACTCCTTTTTGCTGCCATGCCAGGTGTCCATCCTTCCGCTGCAGCAAACCTGGCTCTGAAAACCCAGGACTTCACAAAGGTGAGGCAGAGATGGGGATGTCCTCATTCAGAGCTGGCACCAGTGGTGCAGTGCCACAGCTGTGGCAGAGGAAAGCCTGTCCATATTCCTCCTCACCACAGAGGCTCCAGTGTTAAGTATGGGTTCTGTGCAAACAGCAAAAAATGCAGCAATTATATGCAGAAGTATATAATAGTGCTGAAATTGGATTGCAATAATCCCAAACATGATAAAGAAGCATCTGACTTCTCATATTGCAACCTGCAGATTTTAAAGGGTGAACAATGAAGCTGTGGAGCAGAAGGCAAGTAAGTTTTGGACAACTTAATTTTTTTTTTTTTAATCGAAAGTATTATTTCCAGTAACCTAATGAAATGTTTGCATTAATAGAAGAGGCAAAAAAAATAGTCTGAGTAGGATAAAGAAGAATATGAGCCTAAAGAAAGAAAGTGTTCAGTGAAGTGAATAACATTGTATTAATTATAATATTTGTTTGATCTTTTCAGAAAACACTGTTATGAATACTAATGTAAAAATTTCATTTTTTTGCTGGTTTAATGAAACCTGTCCTAGATGTAAGTATTCAGATATTTGCCACAAAGGCTACATACTTACACTAGGTATTATTCAATTTGTAGACAAAGCATGGAAGCTAAGTCCTGGTAAATAAAGCTTTCAGGTATCAGTCATTTTCAATGGCCTGTCTTTTCCGTAATTAAGCACATCATGCAGTCATAGTTAAAATTATACAAACTATCCTGGCATCTGGCAAGAAAAGATTGGTCCCCTCTCAAGGTGAGTACCCATGTAAACAGTTAGCTACAGAATCAGTTTCACTTTTATACTTTCTCCTTCTGCCCTGTAAATCTTGATTTATTACATTTGCAGCGACATTGTTTCAACAAGGGGATTGTAAGTGCCCCATTATAGAACCATTGATTGATGCAGATTTGCCCCCGGCAGAGATGAGAACTGAACTGAGCTCCCATGCGTCCTGAATAAATGTTGTAATGACTAGGAGGCCTTGAGGACATGGTGGGACACCTGTCCTATTGCCTCCACTTCATTCTCCTTTAAACACAGTAGTTGGGTAGAAGGAAGGATTATAAGTAATGGCCTTGAGGAGTATGTTAGCCAGGTGGATAGAAAAGCACTTAGAGTCCTAATAAGAGGACAGGAGTTACCCTTGTCCTCAGCTTTTTACAGTGGATATCTCCATGTTATTTCTTAAGCTGCACCATTTGCTGACTTTATGGCCAGATCCTATGCTGAGGTACTTACCCTCATCATGCTGTCTGAAAGTACAAACGTTACTTGGTGTCTTAGATAACAGTCAAATACCTTAAAAACAGGCAAAGATAAAGAACTATAATTTTAAAATATTTATTTGCATGTATTTTTAGCATTATTCAATTACTTTTTAAAGAGCACTTGAAGGTGGTAAAAGCCTATGAAATTTATCTAGCCTTACCTCCTTGCTCAAAGCAGGCTCAGTTACACAAGACTGTTCAGGACATTATCCAAACAGGTTTTCTATATTCCCAAGGATGGCAAGGATGGAGATTGCACAATGTCATTGCACAATGTGTTCCAGTATATGATCACCCTCAAAGCAAAATATTTTTTCCTATAATTAAGTGGAATTTCCTTTGTTTCAATTTGTATCTGTTGTCACTTTTCTTTTCACTGGATAGGAAGAGTCTGTCCTGCCCCATGAGGACCCATTAGTAAGACACACACATACACACACATACACACACATACACACACACAAACACACACATACCCTCACACCCTTCTCCTTTTGATGATTAACAATCTCAGCTCTCTCAGCCTGCCCTTGTACAAGAGATGCTCTGATTCCTTAACCACTCTCTCAGCTCTTTGCTGCACTAGAGAGAGGTGGACATACGTTTCCTGTGCTCTCCTGCACTACCTCTTGTGACAGCTCAGCACAGGACAAAGCACTCCAGATGTTTCTCACCAGTGCTATCTAGAGGAGAAGGATCACCTTCCTTGACCTGCTGGGAACACTCTGCCTAATGAAGCCCAGGAGGCTGCTGGCTTTCTTTGCTGCAGGAGCACACTGCTGACTTCTGGTCACCTTGATGTCCAGGACTCCTGGGTCCTTTTCTGCAAAGCCACTTTCCATATCAGGGGCCCCAGTCCATAGTGGCACACAGAGTTAATCCTCTGCAGGTGCAGGACTTCAGATTTCCCAATTTTGAACGTTAGGAGCTTAGTGCTCTCTGAAAGCCAAACATTTTACCCAAAGTCATGCTTCAGCATTGCCAAAATCTTGCAGGATGTACATGGAAGTGACAGTTTTAGAATAAAATATGACTGCTTATGAACAAATACCCTTCTCTAACCAGCATTTACTGCCATCTCACCACCTCTTGCTCTCCCTTCCTCTGCCCGCTATAAAAATCCTACCCAAAGTCAAAAATCTCAAACTGAAACTTATTTTACCAGCAACATCTCCAGCAAATTGCTCCTATTTGTAATTTACTGTTGTCTACTCCACCTTCTAGTAGCCTTTCTTTTCCTACCCTACATCAAAAATCCTATTTTATATGATAGAAACAGATATAGTGTTTGATGATGAACTGAGCATTTCAGCTCACCAGAAAAAACATTGGCAATTTCAACTCTTGTCTGCTCCCCAGCAATATCGTTCAAGAGGCAGCTTGTCTGCTTCTCAAAATAAGTCCATCAGGTTCACAGGCTGCAGTTTGTATGCTACAGTTTAGAGTAAACCAATAGTTTCTAATTTCCACTCAGGAAGGCAACGATTTTTTGGAGGGCTTTTTTGGTTACAGAAAGTTAGTTGATTTCTGAAAGACAGGATACTGATACCAGAAACACCATTTCATCCTGCTATAAAGAACACATAGTTGAACTGCAAATGAGAGAATACAAAGGAACTACATTTTCTGTTAGTCTTATCAACTCTAGATGAAAATTCCAGCTTTTAAATCTGCAGCTTTGCATAGTTTGTCATGATTTATTTTCCTGAAAAGATTTCCTACTATGCACTGATCAAATATAGTGCTGCATGGCGAATTTAAGAATTCAAGTACCAGCTTACACTAAGCACATCTCACTGCATCATAAAGATGAGTTCTTAAAAATACATTTTTTAAATGTTTGTAGCTTACCTCACCTTCAAACAGAACACTTAAAATATTTTATCAAAATTCTCTAGATTTTTACAAAAAAAACCCAAACCAAAAAATATTAACAATTCATTATTCCAGCAGAAACTAAGGCAACAAGACACATTTAAACCATTATCAAAGAACTGCTCAGAATATGTATTGGCTTCATTATCAAAAGAATTCAGCTCTCAAACATAACGCTGTACTCTACCTCCAGATAATACCGCCTATTTCTTCTCCTGTATCAAGGTTTGTGAAGAAGGGGCAAGATTTCCAGCAAAGGGCAAGAAGACATAGCCTCATATGCCTTTACGTACTTTGTGTGTGTGTTAAAATGTCCAAGGAAATAAGGATTCACATAGGAAATCCATAGATGGCTTCGCAGAACAGTCCCTGTAAAACAGGATGATGCAGTTGCCAGATCTGCAGTGATGCTTTTTTCTCTTGCTGATTGTATACATAGACTAATATAGGATACTTTGATTTCTCTCTTCTACAGAATACTTTGCAGGGAAGCTAACAGACACAGGACAGAAAAAAATACAAGCCTGACAAAAAAAATTAGATCTTTGTGACTGTACACTTCTTAACATGTGTGAGTGTCAAATGTGTAAGTTATAAAATTGTGGTATGTCACTGAAGGAAAAAAAGTAGAAGGAAATTAGAGAAAAAAAAAAGACAAAATGGAATAAATTCCCAAGCATGTAATGCACCCTTTCCTCACTTTAAATATATTGTAAAAGGATTGCGTGTGTTATTTGTCATGTAATCGAAAGCAGGTTTTTCTGGAGACTTTGAACAGGCACTGAATTCAGCGTCCCTTTTGCTTGATTGCACAAAATTAAACTAGACCTAACTCACAACAGATCTGATTAATAATTTATGTCGTTTCCAAGACAAAAATTTGTTCATAGTCATGATTTCATATCCCTCTCATTTTCTGTCTATTTGCTGTAATGAAAGCAATTTACCATATTTGGATTTATTTCAGGTTTGTTTGCTGTTTCATGCTCTGATTTCTTTCCTAATTTTTTAAAATAACTCACCTCCTAAATTATCCATGTATGCAAGTTAGTTATTTTTGTTCTTGCTGTCAAATCCAGTATATTACATCACTGTAGCTCAGGTAATGACTCACTTCTGAATGATTTGGGAATTTTCTAAATTCCAGAAACTTTTATAACAGCATTTAAGATGCACCCAATTTTTTTTCTGAACTAGTAAAGGTTGCTAAGTGACAGGAATGTACTTATCTGCCACATCAGTTGTAGGCATTTCAATGCAAAGAAACAATTTTACACACCCACATCATAAAAAATAAACATTTCATTAGTACATACTATGAAGAGATGCAGTTTATTTTAACCCAACTTTAGATATGATATTTGCACCAGCATGACAAGAGTAAAGTGCTTTTTTTTTCCAATCTCTATATTTTTAGGACCTAACTGAGATTGCAGTATTTTTACAAGAAGTTCATTTAATCTCTTGGTCATCTACAATTAGTATTTCTTTAAAAAAATGGCAGACACATTTTGAAAGGATATAATATTGGTGTAATTTTTAGATAAAAATGATGGACTTGTCTTTGACACAAAGTGAAATTAAAATGCACCTTTAAGTATTTCTCTTCATTGCTTTTATGCATTTTAGTGCAAAGCCTGCAAATAAAATTCACTCAGGATGATAATGTAGATTTATGACACCTCATCAGCTATACAGACAGGTATAAAAATGTTTTGTATTGGCAACATATTCCCACTGCCACTTCCTTGCTTTTTTTTAAATGTTTGGCTTTGCACATAATTGCACAGGTTAATATAGCTGCCAGTGAACAACTTCTTAGATTTTATTTTACAGGGTGAGAATTTCCAATAACTTAAGAAAGCTTTCATGTTAAATCAAAACCACATACAGCTTTTCAAACTGTACCTATATCACACAATATCTATAATATCATTGGCAGATAATTAAAGTTAGGAAAAAAACCCCAAACCCAGCTAAATTAGTAACAGCTAAAAAAAAAGAAAAAAAAAAAAAGAACACTACTAACTGGTACCTTGTTAAAGAAAGATCAGTGAAAAGGCACAATCTACAACTAAAAAGGTTGTAGTTTTATATTTGTAAAAATCAACAAAAGCACTCCTCAGTGAGAATACCTGCCACGCAGACAACGCAATGCAATAAAGCAACATGACTTAGATTTGGCTTCCCTCTAAATATATTTTGACTATGCATTAACAGAATTTTTATTAAGAACCTTACTGTTACTGACCATAACAAAGGCACTTTCATGTACACGTATCAAAAAATCTCTCTACAAGTTTTAAAGTACTCCGAAAATAAAGACTTTTACTGAACTAGTGGGTGAGAACAAAGTTTCTTATCCCACAGTTTCAGATGCATGCAGTTAGACCATTTAGACTAAAGTAAGATTTCTGTTATTGAAGGACTGAACTCTAAATTATAATTTCACAATTAATTAAGCATTCAACTACACATTGTCTCTCCTCCTTCTTTGTTCACAAATACAATCATTTTCTGCGTCATGTAAATCGATAGCAAAACTTCCCTACTGGTCAACGGTCAATATTCTGGGCACTAAACAGGTATTAAAAAAAATAATTGAGGCATGTATCTAGATAAAACGTTTTTTCTAAAGATGGCCTAAGATCAGTAAATACAAAGATAACAAATCTTGTCATAAAATCTACCTAAAACTATTATCTTTCTTTAACCATGAATCTATATCCCCTGACTGGACTCCATCTCAAGGAAGATGAAGAAAACTGCAATTCTCTTGCCTTCTTTCTTTTTTTTTATTTTCTATGGTTGTTAAAGACATGCTATGGATTTTTATAAAAAGACATATAGAGTTCTTTAACTAATTTGTTGAAAATATAAATGGGTAAATAAAGCTGAGGAGCTTATTTTCTTAGCATTAATCTCTACTGCTCTTCCTTTGAAAATTCTTTTGAGATATAATAACAAGTTTATATTACACAGCTGTTGTATGTAATTCATGTTTTTAACATTCTAAAAAAGTTTTAAATGCTGCTATTCTTTTATATTTTTTGCTCATATTTATCACAAAATTAACAAATCTAATCAATAATGTCCATTCAGATATTCTGTTGTTTCCTTGAAATCAACATTTAGAAACAACTGAATATTTTTATTTTATCCCAAGCAAAAACTAAGTTGTTGGCTTGAATATTATTGAATGTTAATTCTCTCTGAAGTATTCTGAATCAGTGCAATGCCATGTTGCCATAAATTTACCCACAATTTATTTAAAGCTTCTACTTTCAAAGCAAATAAGCAAATTCAGAAAGAACAGAAGGTCTCTCTGTAAAGACCTGAAGAACACTACCTACCTTCTGCCATGTACATGCTTGATGCCAAATGAGTGTTAAGAGTTATCCTCTGTAGGTTATCCTCTCACCTGTAACAGAGGTCAACACCACTACACAGACTGCACAGGTCTGACATGCCAGCAGAAAGCAGAGATGCATGCACACATCATGGACAAACTCTGACATAGACACAGCTTACAGCAGGCTTCAAACTATGCCTTTTCTAGTCAATAGATATATTTTGTGTATAATTTCATTGTGACCAATGGCATAGTCTATCTTAAGATAAAGAGCTCAAATATTATTTTAATTTTCTTGCAAATATTAATTCTTCCAACAGCAATGGCAGAATAAGAGATCTGTGTCATGTCATATGGGGGCAAATCTGATTTCTGAAAAGGGTATTTCACTTTGATATACAGCCTTTAACTTAGATTTCTATTTTCTATTCAACTTTCAGACATCTGTCCATGGCTTTAGTCATTGTTTCTTACATTTCTGTACGTACAAGTCTGAACACTGGGAATTTCTTGGGAGATTAGAGAGGCAATAAAGACAGACCTCACACATTTTCCTTGGAAATCAAAGTGTGGGGAACATATCAAGAAAGGGGAAAGGAAATTAATTTGAGATCACATTCCACCACTTCTTCCTAAAGTAAGAATTTACATTGTGAATAATGTCACTGTAGGGTGAAATACTTTTCAAGACCATGCAGAACAGCCAGGCCACTACTGGACATCAACATGCATGTACAAAACAAATCAGCAGTGATCTAAAGTTGCTTTTTAAGAGTGGTTTGAAGTCTTGTCTTTGACAATCAAATCAGAATGTGATGTTTGAAAATCTTTATTAATTTAAAATTTCTTTGTACAACTATTACAGGTAGTTGTATAGAAGCACAAAGCCCACAGCTTGGTTGTTCCTGTATTCAGTGAGTGGTGCTTTGCTTTCTGAGTAACTGAATAGTTCTCCAACATGGGAATTTACCTGGTTTCAAGTGACGAATGTCCGTTTTCAGAATTATAAAAGCAAGACTTCAGCTTCTGCATGAACCTTCATGCTCTATTTAGGTGAACAGTCATCATGATTCCCACTCCACAGACTGAAAGTTGGATGTATTTCCAAGGGAAGTCCTCTTGTCTAACCACAAGGTAAACTCCAAGATTTACTACATAAAATTCTGTGGACTCTACTGAAAGGTATAGCTGCCTATATACATCTACAGCTGTCCCTTATAGCTCTAAAATCTCTTAATCTATACATCATACTATATATCTCATTTCAAGATACTTGTGCTTTTTCTTTAGAGTAATTTTTAAAATATGCTATTTAACTCAACATTCGTTACTCACAGTTATAATAGAAATCAATTTTTTTCATAAATACAGAAAAATGCTTAATTTACATATTGGTCCTGGAAATACAACAAACAGTAGCACAACATGCAGAGAGGCATTTTTGTTGCTTAACACTTATTTACATTTAGTCTGAGAAGAGGAATTTTGAAAGTCCTAGTTTTTTAAAAAAAAACCCATGAAGCTGTACAACTTCACAACATCAAATTGAAATAATACTTCAGGATTCCAAGAGAGATGACAAATTAAAGTTGACATAGAAGGAAAATATAGCGTCTAAGTTAGGGATGGAAGGTGATACAAACATTTCATCTCTACATATAAATGCTCTTTTAAATGATATGGGGAAGGAGAATACAGCTTATATTGGCTTAATGCTTGAGTTGTGCTCTAGTCTAGTTTTCAAATATTCTAGAAAAGAAATTCCCATGAAAATAAGAGAAACATCTTGGAAGGAAATGTTCTGGTACCCAAATGCAGTTGTACCCAAACAACAGTTAAAATTTAATCTCTGAAGCATGTTTGAACACGTTACTCTATTGCCCTACCAGTTTACGATGAAACTATTCTGGTAGAAAATCTTCTCTAAAATCAAAGCGATTACATTGGCAATGTCCTCATGGGGCAAAATTGAACTTAGTTACAAGTATCCAATCAAGCACAGCTGTACTAAAAAGGTCCTTACAGTCCTGTCTTGTGAGTATTGCATCATTCATATGCAATTTTAAGTCTATATGTTTAAATAGCAATAACAATCAGACAAACTTGGGGCTTCTGAAGGAATACGGATCAGCTTTTTCATAGCATTTCTATTATGCAAGTAAAACACAGGAGGAGATAATGGGACGTTTGGTGACCAGGCTCCTCTTCTAGTCTACCAATCCTGCCTGTACTTAGAATGTGACTACCTTCTGCAGAACTTAAAATATTAATTTGAAGACATTGCTATGGAGACTCCGAACAGAAAAGCTGAACTACCTAGTACCTCTTAAAATATTTAAGCTTTTAATCATAAGGGATATTGGCACACATGTGAACTCAAGCCCTCTAAAGTGGGTTTCATACCGATGTGTCGCTGTCATTTCAGCGACAGAAACCGCGTGCCAACAGCAGTCCCCATAAGGACCGCAGACGGATATACAGTGAGGAATTGTATCGTTTAGCATCTGTGGTACATCGTGGAGATTTCGAGCCGCACCGTGCAGGTGAGGGGACTGGGAGAGACAATTCCCTGGGCAACTTCTCCTTCTGTCGAGACCCCGTGTCAGCCGAGAGCAAAGATTCCCAGAGGAGGCACGGGGCGGCACCGCCTTGTCTCGCCCTCTGCTCCGCTCCCGCTCCCGGCGGCTCCTCCGCGCCACCTCTCCGCTGGCGGCCGTGGGCAGACGTAGGGGGCCGGAGCCGGCTGTACCCCGCCGAGGCACAGGGCTCGCCTCTCGTCTCCTGCCCACCGCACAGCCCGCTCCCAGCGCCGGCCCCGCAGGGCTGGCATCAGCCTCCGCGGGGACAGGGACAGTCGCCCCGCGGCTCCTCCCTCCCTAAAGCCGGCGGGCGCCGCCCCGGGAACGGGAGCGGGGAGCGGCGCGGGGCCGGGGGGCGATGCGAGCCCCGGG
>VWZV01001337.1:107540-210269 GCA_013397155.1 Irena cyanogastra | reverse complement strand
GCTGGGCCGGGGCGCGGATCGCCCTCTCTGCGCGGAGCTGCCCGGCGGAGGCCGGCCCGGCGGGCGGGCGGGCGGCAGTGGCGCCGGGCTGTCCTCGCCCCTCGGTGGCCCCCGCGGCCATGCTGGCCTGGGCTGGGGGCCGGCCGCGCCCTGAGCGGGGGTCGCCGTAGAGCCGCGGGCGGGCGGGGGAGGCGCCGCGTTAGCATCGCCGGGGCCCGCGCCCCGCCTGCGGGGGCTGCCCCCGGGGAGGGGGAGGCAAGCGGAACAACTTCTGCAAATTAAAGACAGAAAGGGAAAAAGAAAAAAAAAAAAAAAAAAAAAAAAAAAAAAAAAACACGGGGGGGGGGAAGTCAACACAACNCCGAGAGCAAAGATTCCCAGAGGAGGCACGGGGCGGCACCGCCTTGTCTCGCCCTCTGCTCCGCTCCCGCTCCCGGCGGCTCCTCCGCGCCACCTCTCCGCTGGCGGCCGTGGGCAGACGTAGGGGGCCGGAGCCGGCTGTACCCCGCCGAGGCACAGGGCTCGCCTCTCGTCTCCTGCCCACCGCACAGCCCGCTCCCAGCGCCGGCCCCGCAGGGCTGGCATCAGCCTCCGCGGGGACAGGGACAGTCGCCCCGCGGCTCCTCCCTCCCTAAAGCCGGCGGGCGCCGCCCCGGGAACGGGAGCGGGGAGCGGCGCGGGGCCGGGGGGCGATGCGAGCCCCGGGGCGGGCGCGCTCCTCCGGCGGGGACGCGCGAGCGGAGTGGCGAGGGGGAAGGAGCGCTCTGCTCGGAGCGCTGAGCACCTGTGGGCGTGACCGCCGGCCCCCTCCTCCTCCTCCTCCCGCTTCCCTTTACTTGAAGGGCCAGCGCTGCTGTAGCGGCAGAGCCTGAGAGCGGAGCGGGCGGCGCACGGAGAGGAGGAGATCGCTGCCGACCCTCCGCCTAAAGTGTCCCGGCCGCCTCTCGCGCCTCCGCCCNAAAAGAAGCTCGTTCGTGGGAAGTCTTCGAAGCTCAGTACCACGCGAGGCATCCCAGCCGCAGTGAAACCCTCCATGCTCGTGAATCCCATCACAGTGACAGGAGGGAAGCTGGCTGTGGCCGGTGTTCCTAAGCCCGGCGTGCATTAGAATCGCCTTGGCTTTCTGGCTGGAAGATGATTCCTGCAACAGGACCATGTTGCTGATGATGAACAGCAGAGTCGTTGGAAGATGCCTTCCTTGAGGATTACACGTGGAGCAAGGCCATCAGTCAAGGGGAGAGCTGGCTGGTGAAACTGTCTGACTTTCCCCCCTCTGGGGAAGTGGCTTCAATGGCTCCATCTCCCAGGAGAAGCAGTAGGAAAGATGCCAGCACCTTGCCAAGCATGTCCTCAACTTTCTGGGCTATCATGATCCTGGCTAGTCTCCTAATCGCTTACTGCAGTAAGTACATATTTGTCCTGGTGCTTTTGCTGGGCGTAAATCTACACCCTTGCCGTGTGAGGTAACACTTCAGGCGAAGGCCAAGCTCTGAAGCTGGCAGGCGCAGGTATTGTGCCTTAGACTTGCCCCTCAGCACATCTCCCCCCACTCCCCTATGGCAAAGGGTAGACTGGCACTTTAATACTGCTGCTTCTTAGGGGAGTGAGATGTCCTTAGGTACTAGACGTGGCATTTCCAGTCCAAACAGTAACATCTCTTGGATTTTAGAAACAAACTTTCTAGCGGTAGTAACCCTGAACCACTGTTCAGTGTTTATTGTAAGATGTTACCAGGGTCCTCTGAGGCTGCTCCCTCCTCATACACACTCTCCTAACGCTGTCCCCCTTCCGGGAAGAGGAACTGGTTTGCTTATGTTCATTCTTTTGGGAAGCACGTACTTCATCAAGTGACAGATGTCTTAACATCCCTGGGATCATATGTAATCCTCTGAAATTCCATAGGAGTAAATCTTGGCACTTCCTTATCATATCCCAGCAGTAAAGTCCATGTTGCCAGTTTTAGAGCTGCATCTCAGGTTATCAGTAGAGTTTTTATATTCTTTTTTCAGACTTGGTAGATTTTCCATTAATTACAGTGTTGCAGATAAGGTATCTGTAAGAATCAAGTACTTGGACTATAAATACTTTTAAAGGTCTTTATTTTTTCCTGCTTTTTTGTTTGTTTTTGGTCATTTTTGTTTTTCTTTGTTTTGCTTTTACCAAGAATCATTTTCAAGCAGTTATATAATGTAAATGGAGTTAATGCCCACACTTCAAGTTAGGGAATGCTAGTTAGTCCATAGCACCAGAGTAGGAAACTTACAAAGAGAATAGAAAAAGCAGTTTTTATGCAATAATAATAATAATAATAAAAAAAATGCGATTTATCATGAGGGACCCACACAGCTATGCCAAAATAAATGTACACTGTATTTTCCCACCCTGAGCTGAATGGGGTCTGTAATTTACCCATGGTGCATATTGCTTTCATTAGCTGTAGCATAAAAGATTTTGCACTAGGCTTGTCTTGTTGAGCTGTAATAGGTGTAGGCTATGATGAATAAGAAATAGATGCTGGTTTGCAGGAGCATACCTGCTGCATTTCTTAACCCTCTATTCCATTTCCTCCAACTGTATTACACTGACCATTTTTCTGTGTATGTATTCTGGATTTTTTTTCAAAACAAGGTTGTAATTGGTTAGGAGAACCTTTAATTCACTTTTGTCTTGCATATTGCTGGGGCTCTTTATACTGTTGACACTGAGAGTGAATTACTTCAAAAAGAATAATATATTTTGTAATTTTTTTTGTAATTTAGCATATTTTGCATTATACTTCTCATTAATAAAATTGTCTTAATCAGGCCACACTTTTAATAGTATAATTTTGTATATAATGCTGTATTCATTGTAATAATGTAGAGAATATACTGAACAACATAGTGAATTTTAAAATAATTTATTGAATCATGGGAGTGCATATTACAGAATGAATAGTTCAAGTGCAAAGGGAATTTAGTTTCATATTAGTGACAGGAAATACTTTGTTAAGTTTGTGCTAGAAGTGTCCAAAGAGTCACAGGCTTCTTATGAGAAGAATATGAGATCTTCTGTGCATATATTTTCAATCAGCATGGCCTCAAAAAGAGTTAACCATGAACTCTGATACTTTAAAAATTGTTTCTTTTCAGCAGTGAAAAGTTTGACAATGTTTTATCCTCGGGAATGTACTCATCCATTTGAATTGTTACATACTGTTCATTGTTTATTTTTTTGCACTGTTTACTGATGAAAAATGCAAATGTTGGCTGATAATCTGAAGGCATTTTCTAGTGTGCTCAAAGACCAGTTTCTAATTATTTCTCTCAGCCAGTGTAGATGGTGTTCCTCAAATATGTAGTACACTCTTCATTTCATATAGCACTGAAAAGCACCATGCTGCTTAAAATATGCAGTGTCAAAACACTCCACCATTTATGTAATGCTTCACTGATTTGACAATTGCAATTCCAAATGTTAATGAAGCATCATGAACATTTTCTCTAGTGGTAGTATTTGAGACATTGAAAAAATGGATTTCGCTCTATGAAAAATCAAGATTAAAAAAATGTGAAGCTATTTCTAGGTAAAGCAGCACTTCAGATTTTATGAATTCTCTTAAAAATCAGAGTTTAATCAGTCTTTTTTCTCATCTGATGCCTATTTTTGAAGAAAAGCAGATCTGGGTGTTGGGAGGGGCATGATTACTTTAAAAAATGCTTTTAAAATAACAGGATTGCCATATTTCTTAGGAAGTAAAAGGAAAGAATTTGACTATGTAAGGTGGTGTCTATTTCCCCCCACACCTTACTGTCACTGTATACAGAAGTATAACAATAAAGGCAAATATATTATCAAACTAATTACAGGAACCTAATATTTTATTATCTCATCGTATCATTCTACTGGAAACACACCCTGCAGACTTCAAAACAAAATTTGGAAAAGGACATTTCCATTTTTCCTTTCTTAATACCACTGTAAATACAATTTTTGATGTATCTTGCCTATTTCCATTTTTAATCTGTTAGTCTCAGAAAGCTTATTTCTGAATCAGTTATTTAAACATTGCTTCTCCTTCTCCTTATTACTTTGTGAATCTTTGTTTCTGAGTGTATTTGTTGTGCAATAGTCATCCCTATTACTGGGAGCAACCAGTAAACACTATACCCTAAGTTCTACTTGACAGATAAGCATATTTGTAAAGAATGTTCTGGATGCACATGCACAACCCATTAGACTTTCATTTATACTTTAGTATCCAATTATATTCCTATTGATGTGGTAAAATGATAAACTGATAATTTTTTCTTTCTTAAATGTTTAGATTATACTTAGGGATAATGGCTCCATCCTATGGTGGAAGAGAAACCTGCATCAAATCAATTATGTTAGTTGCTATAGTGATAAATATAATGTAATATTCTCCATCTGAAGGAAAGTGGTCTGATTTGATAGGCTCTTAAGAGGGAAAGATAAAAACAAAGTAGTAGAAATAGGCTGTTTATGGTCCTTGGTGTGACCAACAAGGAGTTATTTCACTAAGCAGAAGCATCATTAAATGCAAAAGCAGCCTCAGAAGGCTCTCCTGGTAGAGGGTGGCTACCTTCATGGCAATTCAAAAAAAGAGTTGTGGCATTTTTGGATTCCGTACATGTATCTTGCATACTTGCTTAATGAACAGTAGTAAACCAGACAGAAGTGCCTACAGTGAATACCTCACATTGTGGTTTTTACTGTTGTAAGGGTGAAATGAATAGGTTTTTTTGGGATTTTTTTCTTCTTTGTAACTAGAGTATGCATTTTACCATGCTAGAAAGTTTGGTCAAATTAAGGAAATTCTATGTGGTATCACAGCTGCCTGCTATATCAGGAATCTAAATAACATAGTTTTGATTCAGAACTACTTTAAGTGCATTTATTCAGTTGACTTTGCTATAAATACTGAGGAGCTTTTTACATGTAAATGGTAATTTTTTAAGCAATATAGGAATCAGCTTTTAGCAAAGTTGTGGCTGTTACAAGCTTTTACTTTTCCTTTTTTATACTGTTTTCTAGAACATTAGAGCCCTGTGCTGTTCTGTTAAGGTAATACTCCTGAAGGTGAGTAAATGGGTTTTTTTGAAAGGAGCTACCAAAATTGAACAGTACTTGGAAAATTGACCTTCTTGCTCTGAGTACAGTTTATGAAGAGAGCAGTATGAAACCCAGTATTTATGCTTACTAAATGGTGAAGTACTAGGAAAAACGAATTTAAAAGTCTAAAATGCAAAGTATTTCCCGTAACATAATACAGAGATATTTTTGCTATTGCTGAGCAGGGCTTACACAGAGCCAAGGCCTTTTCTGCTTTCCTTATTGCCACACTGGTGAGGAAACTGCAGGTATGTGGCAGGTTAGGAGGAGACACAGTGAGGGCGGGTGACCCCAACTGACCAAAGGGATATTCCAGACCTTGTGACATCATGCTCAGTATACGAAATGGGGGGAAGAAGGAGAGGAGGTTCAGAGTGATGGTGTTCGTCTCCCAAGTCCTCGTTATACATGATAGAGCCCTGCTTTCCTGGAGATGGCTGAACACCTACCTGCCCACGGGACAGGATGAATTAATTTCTTGTTTTGCTTTGCCTGTGTGCATGGCTTTTGCTTTCCCTGTTAAACTATCTTTCTCTCAACCCCTGAGTTTTCTGGCTTTTATCTTTCTGATTCTCTCTCCAATCTTGCTCACAGGGAGTGAGCAAGCAGCTGCCTGGGGCTTGGTTCCTTGCTGGGGTTAGAGCACAAAAAAAATATTATATTAATTGTATTATATTAACCTCACCTTAAATTGATATCCTGCTACGTATTGGGTAGACATGGCTCATTTGAGAAACACCTTGTCATTGTCCCATTCTGAAGTTGCTTTCTGTCTAAAGACACAGGCTACTATGGTCTCCAGGTCTTATTGTTTCCTTATTTGAGACTGCCAGCAGGAATGGCAATTAACAACAGGAGTTACCATATCCTCATGCATAGGCTACTGAACAGCTGTTAGATGGTCAATGGTCACTGCCCATTTACGTTGGATGCAAACAAGTCAGCTCTGAATGAAAGCCTACAGCTTCTGTTATTGGTCTGTTATCATTCAGGTCCCTTCTTCTGTTTTCAAAACTGAAAGCCACAGATTTTTAAAAAATATGTTTACCTGATCTATAACTTTATTATATTTTCTGCAAGAATTACTGTGTAGGTATTTTTCCCAAACTCTGCACGCAGGATGTGATGTAGAGAACAACTGTCGTAAGTCAAACTTTTTTCAGTCTAATTTGTGTATAGAAAGAAAAAAAATGCTTTTATGACATTAAATGGGAAAATAAAATACTAAAATTCTATTTCTTTATGTAATGTCCCAGTTGCTCCATTTGAAGCAGGCTCAGTTTTTGTGATAAAACCAGTGCTTAGAACTTGATGCGTACTTCCTGTCAATATGAGTACCAAATTGACACTGAGATTGTCTCACCAGTTGTGTTGTAGTCTGTCCATATGAAGTATTACATAGAAGTCCTTGGCATCAACATAAGCAATGTCTTCTTACTGCTTTGAATATTAAATTTGACCCTTTAAGGCAAAGTAAGCACCATTACAATTTCTCAAATGTTTTTGAATTCTGGCAATTCATACTTCCATTGCAAGTAATACCACTGATGTGGATGGATAATGGGAAGTAGGTAGGGAGGTAGAAGAAAATGGATATTTTCAATTAAATATGTGGTAGGGGAGTACTCCACATCTTTCAGCAGGATTGACAGGACAGAGATTGAGACCTCTGACTGGTTTTTTTTTTTAGTGCTGTTTATGTAATGTACTACTTTTTCCTTACCATATACTATGAAAACAGTATTGGGGCCATGGAGTAGAGCTCCACTGCTCCAGCTAAGGGTGTAAACATGAGCTAGATTAGATTTTCTTCTACTGGTGTCCCATTAATATTTTGGTCTTTTCTTACTGATGCCACTGAAGAAGTAGTAGAAAGTCCTTCACTGAGCTTAGCCCTTAGGATTGGGTATTTTCCCACTCATTCTTCTCTGCTAGAAGGGGATGGTATGAAATAGCTCAGTTTTTAAGATGTAATTTAGTGCTTTCTTAGAGTGCTCTAACCATAAGGCTATTACATGAAAAAAAAAACAAAAAAACCCCAACATTGACAGCTAGTCCAGCAGCTGGCATGTCAAATATTGTTTATTAGAGGTGTGCCTTGAATGTTGTCAATAACTCAAAAATGCACTTGGATGCTGTGCTTCGTATAGAAGCGTTACATATATAGGCAAATCCAGGCAGACTTGGTCTGCATATTCTTTGTTGCTCAATTCAAACTAGAATGTTTCCGTGCTTGGTCTCATCAGGTGTGTTGTTCCACTGCTGGGCTGGGAATCTATTTTTTTTTTTTTCTGTATTTAAATCTAATTTAGACTGCTTTTCGCACAGATGGTTGGCAAATTTGCTTATCGTAGATGTTTTGGAAGTAATTTCTTCATGGATGTACTTTTATGTTAGCCCTACAAATAGGAAAATGTTGTGTGGTGACTATTTGAAAATATATGAACCGTATTTAGACTGTTTTCCAATATTTTGGTATAGAGGTTTATTTCAAAGACATTGTGCATGCTTTTCAATAAAAGGACTTTTCATGAATAACAAGTATAATGGTAGAGGGTTTTGCATTTATGTGATGGTCTTTGGATCTCTTCCAAACTGAGTGGCCTGTATATTATTTTGATCTCTGAATGGACTGCTGCTTTGAATGTCTTTCTTCAAACACTTGATTGCTCTCAGATAAGAGGAAATCATCTAACTGGAGTGAGGAATATGGCTGTTTTGTAAAGAGGTCTCTGAGCAACAGCCCCTCTGGTTTTCTCCTGAGTAGCATCCAGTTACTGGGTATTACCTGTGCTTTTGCATGTCCTAACACTTCTCTTCGTTGCCTGTGGTGCAGTGCAGCAATAAGGAAGTTGCTTCTCTAGAAGAAAGTGCTATTTACTTTGCCAAATTGTATCCTATTGTTGGAGAAAATAAACTATATGTAGAGAGACTTCTAGCTTAAATATTTCTTGCTACAATGTCCTTCAAGGCTGTAGGTGGGTGTAACTTTATAGTTCTGATGGGTTTTAATTTGTTTATAAATGTTTATTTATTTTGTATGTTTCTGCCTTGTAAAATCATAGATTGTTATGTGATGGAAGGGACCTTTAATGGTCACCTAGTCCCAAACCCCCTGCCATGGTCAGGGCCACCTTACTCTCTCTAGACCAGGCTGCTCAGAGCCCCATTCAGCCTGACCTTGACCAGTTCCAGGGATGAGAACTTTTCTGAGCACCCTGTTTGAGATCCTCAACACCCTCACATTAAAGAGATTCATCCTAATATCTAATCTAAACCTCCCCTCTTTCAATTTGAAGCCATTAATGCGTTAAAACACTGCCCTTAATCCTATCACTAAATGGCTGAGTAAAAGGTCCCACTCCTAGGTGGCCTCATTCTCTTGCAGCCTGAGTTAACCCACACCTTTATCTGACCCTTGGCTTCAAGAATCTTCCTCCACTGTCGTATCCTGCTCTTCCAACAGGAGAGTGTTTTAACACGGCAGGATCTTAGGATGTTTTTAGGATCACATATCTTACATAATAAAGCATCCTTCTGCCTTTGCCTGCAACTGAAAGTAGCAGTTTATGCTATGACCCCATTGTTCATTCTAGTGTTCTGAAGGTCTGGAAGTGGGACTGTCTCTGGTTTTGTTTTGTGTGGAGGTTAATTCCGGAACACATTTAACAGATGTGTCCTGTTTGTATTTTCTGTACCAGAAACAGCCCAGAGTAAAAGCCCAGAACAGAGTTCCTACGAGAACGTTAATATTTCAAATTGCAAGTTACGTTGGTTGGGTTAATTCCAGTTTTTTCATCCATTGTAGGGGAACATTGTACTGACCAACTTTATTTAAGCATAGCTGTAGAACCTGATGATTCTGTTATGTGTCATCTGAGAGAAGGGTCCTTAATTCTTACAGAAATGAGAAATCACTACATATGGAAAGGAAAAATCACTTCATATGAAAAGAAGTCTAGCAAAAAGTAAATGGGAATTCTTTCTGAGTTCTTGTTAATCCTAGTGTAATTTATGGTGGCTTTGACCTTTGCTCTCAGAACGCTTTTTTTTTTTTTTTCTGATTTTCTTGTAATGCTGATCTTGACAAATGTGTTCTGAGATGTTACACTGACAAATAGAGATACCTTTAACCCTGAATACCTCTATCACTCTTCATAGTTTCAGCTGTCAATATTCCTTTTAGTGGATATTTAATTTTTCCATTGAACTAGACCAGTGCAAAGTTTGGCAGAACATCTTAGCCAGATGACAGAAGTGGGTTTAAGCTAAGCTGTTGCACTGTTCATTAAATGGTTCAGTTGAAAGCAGAAATGTTGAAATGCTGTGGGGGCAGTGGCTTCTGGCACTTCTTCTGGCAGACCAGAGGAAGCCCACAAAAGTGATCAGGGGACTGAAGCCTATGAAGACCAGCTGAGAGAGTTGGAATACTTCAGCCTGGAGAAGAGAAGGCTTAGGGAAGACCTTACTTACAGCCTTGCAGTAGATCAAGGGGACTTGTGAGAAAGACGGAGAGAGATGTTTTAGCAAAGCCTGTAACGATGGGACAAAGAGCAATAGTTTAAACTGAAAGAGAGTAAATTCACATGGGACCTAAGAAGTCTTTTACTGTGAGGGTAGTGGGCACAGGTTGCCCAGAGGAGCTGTGGATACCCAGTCCCTGGAAGTGTTCAAGATCAGGCTGGATGGTGCTTTGAGCAACCTGGTCTAGTGGAAGGTGCCCCTGCCCATGGTAGTGGGAGTTGGAACTAGATAATCTTTATGGGTCCCTTCCAACCCAAACCAGTCTATGACTTTTATTCTCTTGCTTTAAATTAAACAAATAAAAGTGTAAGAGATATTGAGAGTTTACCTGTTACTGATAACATTCTATTGCATTGCTGAAAGAGTTCACTGGTTTCTCATATTTTGAACTAAAATGAATCTTCTATTTAATTAGACCTTGGGTAGACACTTTTCTTCTGTGCAACCTAAAAGAAATATGGCTATTTCTATTATTTGTTTTGTATGCTGAACAAATTCTGGTGTAGTTCTGTGTACCAGCTTGAATCATAAAAAATAGAAAATTCTTTCCTGAATTGAACTAATGTAATAACCTGAGTTATTGTTGAAAGTAATTTTGTTGAAAAATATCAGAAAGGTTTTCCAGAGCTTTTTAAGTATCTACTGTCAGTAATACTCTATTGAACGTTCCTTGTACGGTGACAGTATGTATGGTTTGTGTATATATATGTTCAGTAAAAAACATCAATATTTAAAATAAAAATAAGAAGCTTTAAAATTTGATATCACCAAATGTTACTGAAAAGTAAAAATTTTGATGAAATTACCTGCTCTAAAGCACTTGACCTAACATGTGCTTGTAGAGCATAATATCTGGAATAATGATTAAGATATCATTTTAAAGAACTTTGACAGATGTTTTCATTTTAAGTTATCAGCTCCAGCCAGGAAACAAACAAACAGACAAAACCACCAAACCCAAATATAGATGTTCTGAAAGTCAAATCCTCATAGATTAAAAGAAACCGCTGACAAATTATTTCAGTTTCATCTGAACAGGACAGGTCTTTCCTTACTTTAGATTTCTGCAGTGTAGTAATCTATATTTACCATAATCTCATTTTAAAGTCAGTGAAAGCATAACCATTTTCACAGTGCAGTTCATGTGACCTTTTTAAGATACATGATAGAGTTTGATGTAAGTTGTGCTGCAGAAGTGCTTGTCTTTGTTGGCAGATAGACAACTTGCTAAGGTTTCAACATATATGTTATCACATTAATGCAGTCCATAGTAACAGCACCTTTAGGATGTTGCTCTTCCTATTTTCAAGGCCCACATTTAATATTGAAATTATTAATGCCAAGTAACTGGTTCAGTATTTCTGTAGGGAAGAAAAACAGAAAAATGGGCTTGTGATACAGATTGATTAAGACTGTAGGTCAAGATATTGAATTAATGCAGCAAAGAATTTGTACAATTCGAGAGATGTAGTTAGCATAAATTACTGGGATTTTCTGAAGACCTCTTTGCAAACAGTTTTAATCCCATATATTTTTTTGCATTGTTTTGTCTTACTGTAAATTCTCCAGTTTCTTTGCCAGTATTGTTACACTCTGGACACTCTAAAAATACTGTCTTCCCCCAGAAGTTGGAACCTCTGTGAATTTCAGAGTGTACCAAAGGTTATCAGCTTTACCATTCCTTTTTCTCTTTTTTAAGCCTCTTCCAATATTGAATACATTTTCACCATGTAAACTTTTATAGTGTGATTAAAACATTTGAAACACCTTCATCTACTATTGACTTAGGTAATAAAAAGTTTAAAGGTGAACAATGTGTGCGTGTTTATAAGAAGCTGCAGGGGCAAAGAAGACCTGAAATGCTTTACCTTGAATATAAAAGCAGATATGAAGAAAATAAAAGCTTAGTATGAAAAATGTTATGTGGTTATTTTTGGGAGGATATTGGGCTTTATGACCTGCGATGTTCCTCCAATTCTCCATTCTTCAGTGTAAGTGCTATTTTTACAGTCCTTTTCATCTGGAGAGATTTGTTGCCTTCTATAGCTCATTGTTTTATAAATAAGTTTTTGTTCAAGGAATATATTGCTTTTCACCTTTTTTCACAGTAAATATATCTTCATGGATTCTTTGTCTAAAAGCTGTTCAGTTCTGGTCGTGCTGCCTGTGTAACTAGAGAGCTCTACCTTAGCCCTGTCTACAAATGTAGAATGTCTTACTTGTCATGGTTCAGAAATGGTATTCTCTGATTTAGTACTCTTGCTAAAAAGATCCCAAATGCTGTTTCCCCTACACCCCACCTCCAGTTGGAGGCACAAAACATCATGGGTTGAGAGAAGAACAATTTACTGGAAACAGAAATGAGATAAGAAATGAACAATAACATGGTAATAATAAAAGTGTACAAAAGAGGGTGATTAACATGCAAAAATGGTCACCGTGGACCCTATGAGAATAAAAAAGACCAGACAGTTCCCCTGCCATGTTTTCATTACCCTTTTGCCCAAAAGTGAGAGTGCCTTTCCCCTTCACCTGGCAATGACCTCAGGTGGTATGAAATAATCTCTGTCCTAGGCATACCCCCTCCTAGCTACTGCTAAAAATTAGCCCTGACATTTGATGGCAATGCAGGAATACCAGAATATTCTTTGGCATAAATATTACACTGGCTTCATAGGATTGACATTGTACTGACAATAGGTAGTATTAAGAATCATTGTCTATTGTTTTCTCTGATGTAGTTCATCTCTTTATAGAGGAAGAGGATGTCCTTTAGAATCCTCAACTTCACGGAGTGAAATTAATCTTTTCCCGTAGTATTTTAATTTAAACATAGACACAAATATCAAATGATGCACCTACCTGTCTCATTTTCTTAGCAAATTTCCTGGAAATTATAGAGGGTTTTTTTTTCTGTCTCCATCAAAGACCAAATATGTAGAACACAAGAAAACATCTCCTACATTATCTAATTAGACCACATTCCCAATATATATTTCACTACCTTTCCTTTCACTGTTTATAATGAATGATAACCATTTCCTTCCTGAGGGCTTATTTTTGAATTTAGTGTTGTGTTGGCATTGAGTTCCAATATTAGTTTTCTATCTTTTGTATTTTTCAGTTATGCTTCCTTATTTTTCTTATCTAAGGTCAGGTGAATTGCCCCTTCTGTTTGTCTTGCCACTTTCTGAAGTGCTTTTCTGTTAGTTGGCCTGACAGGTACTGCTGTGTGAATCACAGTTTGTCAGTGACTTCTCAGACAAATTAACTTGATATATGTGTAGAGGATTTTTCTCCCAACAGCTAGATCTGCAGAGATTTGAGAAATGAGCTTTTTTATGTTGTTTTGTTTTTTTTTTTTTCTTCCTACATCAGGTTCTCTGAGCCCAATTATAAACTCTGTGATACAGCATACTGTAGTCTTGAGTCTAAGTACCTTGTTAGAATTTAGTTTAAATTTTCTTCTGCCGTTTTCAATTATTTTGGAAGTATATTAAGCAACAGATACGATTATGCATAGCAGGTTAATACTGAAGTGCTGAGGAAAAAATATGCTTTCAGTTTCAGTGCATGTAATTTGAACAAGCCTTTTAAGTTGCCAGAATTCTGGAGAGCCCTGGTAGATGTGATGGTTATGTATCAGTTGTCATGACAAGGGCCTCTAAATTTCAGATGGCCGTCGATGTTACTGAGGTCCTATATGTTTCATGTGACAAAGGACACCTATGGTTTGGCTGAATAGTATCCATTTTTCCAGGAACAGAAACAACTATCTTAAAAGTGAGTGTCAGGAAGCTAGCCCTTAAATCATAGCTAGTTACTGGTTTTGGTTTTTGTTTGAAAGTGATGGTGACATAAAGCATATGGAATGAGAATTAAAGAGCTCTTCTGTAAAGCCAAATAGCAACATTTCTGAAGTGTGTTTTTTATCAATTTTGTGTTCTTACTTTGCTTCTGATTTACTCTTCTCATTGTATATTTCTATAAATTCACATATTTAATATTTCAGTGTAACACTGCAGCTGAACTTAAGTGATCAAAATGTAGCATTTTTTCCCCACATCTCTAAATCTATGCTTTTTTTTCTTTCATGGAAGATCAGAGATAGCACCACGAGTTGGGCATTGTTGCTTCTGTTTCAATTTTTAATTTAACTTCAGTGAGAAGGAAAAAATACACATTTCAAGAAATAATGAAGGAGTAAAATTTTGAGTTAAATCAGGTACATGTGATGGAGAACTGTCAGAGAAAATTCTGTCATTAAATAATGTAAGCTTCTGAATGCACACTGAGGCTTGTCTGTGTGTTGGTTGTTTTTCCTCTTACCCACGTCTCCCTTATCTTATGGATATCTCTTATTTTTCTGCTCCTGTCTTGGTCTCCTATTCAGTTCAACATAGTTTTGCTGACAGACTAGCACAGTTCAGATAAAAACAAAATAAACAGAGGGATACACGTATGTGAAGACGATTTGATACTCTGGATCATCCACTTTAGTTTTGCTTCATTGGAAAGAAATGTGTCTCTCTTTGTCTTTCCCACAGGCAGCTGAGTCTGAAACATTGCAGCTAGTCAGGAGGCTGTACCTGCTGAGAGCATACACTTCTGCCTCCTTGCTTAATGTGAGAACTGTTGTAGTGCAGGAATTAAAGTGGTTACAATCTGTCAAGATGTTCGTTCCTAGCTTTTGTAGTTGTTTAGCTGAGAGACAGGAAAATCAAGATCCTACAGAATGTGTATTGGCAAATTCATTTACTTGCTGTGTACACTTAACAGGAATCTTGGCTGCAAGGTTCATGAAACATTGCAGTGCTTACATCTATAAAACAAAATAGTGATAACCATAAAAATGTATTTTCTCCTGCATTGAAAGTAGATCTTGTTGGGACTGTTCTCAGACAGAATGTATGCTTTTTGATACTTTTAACACCTACATATATTAACAGTTTATATTATTCCAGGAAAAATGCCATAATGTTTATTTCCTAAAAACAAGGAATTTAAGCAAGCTTAAGTACATAAGATGAGGAATTATTTGTTTCATGTAAACAGTTGAAAAGCCTCCTTTTAAATCAATTGCAGATCATGAAAGAGTATTAATGATGAAAACAGAAAACTTTTTTTTTCTTTACTTGGATTTAAGATGACTAATATTGAAACAACACATTGGTAGTTTGCAGTAGTGTCAGACCCAGTGGAACTAACAAAGGAAGAACAGCTTCCACATATGAAACACATGCAGATAATATCAAGATATATAGCAAACTCTCAATATTTCTTACTCTGTTGAAATTAAGTATACAGCTTGTTTTGAAACAAGCTCGATTTCTGAAGGTAGCTTTGAGGTATTACTTTAAATGCGCTTTAGTTCTCTGTTTGTTTTAGTTTCAATACCGCATTTGAAAAAATTTTAATGTAAATGTGAAACTTTTACAAATACCAGAGATTAGTACCTTTTGTTCCTACAGCCTGTTTTGTAGAGTGATTCTATTTGTACCAAGTAGAGTCCATGTACACGCAGCATAAGCCTCATTTTATAATAAATTGTCTTCCTCATTGCCTGGCTAGATTCTATACGTATGAAAAAACAGGTCTGTGTAAGATCACACAGAATTACAGAATTAATAAGGTTGGAAAAGACCTTTGAGATCATGCAGTCCAACTTATGATCTTACACCACCTTGCCAACTAGACCATGGCAGTAAATGCCATGTCCAGTGTTTTCTTAAACATCTCCAGGGATGGTTTAAACTCCACCAGCTCTCCGGGCAGCCCATACCAATGCCCAGACACTCCTTCTGTGAAGAACAGATGAATCTTAATTCATTCAAGAAGATGAATTCAAATTTTCCATTAAGAATGTTTTGATTTTACATTAACAATGTGGTTCTAAACATAATTTCATATTCTTCATATGTTTTCAATAACATTGAAAAAGAGTAGTTGTGGTGTGTGTTTTTGCAGGATAGTCAATGCAACTGCTAATTTTGCCTTTTATAAAAGATGTACTACCTCAATGAACTTAAATATTATTTTTTAAATAGAAGGGAGTAAAAATCTATGACATAAATTCTTGTGAGCAGCAAATTTGGCTGGTAGATGATCAGGCAAAAGAAACTAGTCTTTTTTACACTTCAAGTATGAGGTACAGACTAATTATGTGAAGCTCAAAAACATGTGTCAAAGAGTTTTATGGGCCCCATTACCTTTCAGGTTCATAAAACACTGCCAACAAGCATGTCCCTCTCTCTCCTTTGGAGAATAAATAGCTCAATTAATTTATAGGAGTCTTTCCATTTTGTGTGTAAAAGAAGAAAATGAAGGTAAATTAATCTGAATAAATTGGATTTGTATTCTATTAATCTTGAGGGAATTAGTATCGCTATGATGCTAATACCATCATAAAATTTTGTTGCTTACACTTCATTGTGAAGAATGACAAACATAATTGTTTTCTTGGAATGGTAGTGAGTACAGAAGTTACTTTCATGGACCAATGTAGGTCTTTGAAACTTTGAACTCATCTTTGTAGACATATTTATTGCTTAGTTGGTTCTTTTGAATTTTGTCTCTTTTGAAGCTTCATTTCCACATAAAATCACAGTTCCCTCCTCCTTTCATACATCCAGTGCAGATTTGGAGAAATGACTCACCAGTTCAACCCATGCTTGGTATGTTCCAGTAAATCTCAGATGAAATCCAGGGAAACATTTTTTGATTCCATGGTATCTGAGCCAAAGATGAGGAAGAAAATATATCTTTGAAGCTGTAACCTGTTTTAATGCCACAAACATATTTGTAAATGGAAATTATTCCAGAGAAAAGTTTTTTGAGGACTTCTGTCATGCTTCAAGCATTGTTTTGGCCTTCCTGAATTCAGTTCTCACCACCAAACAGAAACTTTTTACAGAATTTGTTTGAGTTCATAGTTGGTGCAGGGTAGAGTTAAATACTGTGTGTGGATTCTGCTGCTTGCACTTAGCAGATCTAGATCCTGATGAAAAGCAAACAGGAGGAGTGCAACCACAGCGAGAGTCTGAAGATGGTAGAGAAAAGGAATGCCTGTACCTTCCCATGTTTATGGTTTGAGAAAAATGGCTCAAATAATTTCAGGCTGTTAGTGTTTGCTGTCTGCAGCTGTCTTTGGGATGAAGGTAGGAGAAAGTATTTGGAGATCAGCTATATCAAAGGTGCCGAGTCTGTTGGAGTTGGTATGACTGTCTTCCTTTTCCCTGTAATGCAGAGGTCATCCAGCAGAGCCACAGGCGCTGTCTCAGGCTGATGCCCTGGTCTGATGCCCAGCTGACAGGTGGTGTTAGACAGGAGGGTTTTTTACTACTTTACTGAATAGTTTGCTTAGAAAAAAGGTGATCAGGTTTTGGCCAGCAGCTGAGAACATGTCCAGCACTGAGATGTCAAAGTGTTGTATGGTTTAGTACTTTCAATGCCTGGCCAGCAGTCATAATCAAATGACCAGTCTTTCTGTGTTACATAAATGTACGTTTCTGCACATGCACATTAGAACTTGACATCTACATCTCGTAACTGTGTTTACAGAAAAACAGGTACTTCACTAATTAGAAAATGTGTCAGATTCTCTACAGGAAAATAATTGGTTTCACCTCATTTTTAAAGAATAGTGTGCTTATTGAAATAGAAGAAAAGCTGTTGATATTTTTTTTTTACTGGATTGACATGGGAACAAAAAGAATAGGGTAAGGTTTAGTCTTCACTGAATCTCAGTGCATCTTTTGTTTCTCAACTATGTAATTCACTTAGAAAACTGATGGTAAAAAAAGTGGGTATTTCGTTTCATTGATCAAGTTATTAGAACGTCCAATGAAAAAGAAATAATGACAGAGAGAGGTAAAGTGGTAACTTTCTGTCTATACTTCAAGGCTCCTTTTTGCAAGAGTTTCCTGATAGATTTAGGTAGCTTCTAGTCACAGCTACCAGTGAGTGACTGAAGAATTTCTTTTAACCTGCAGTTGTGTATTCTTGACCGCTAATATGTGTGAATAGACCAACAGTTAATAATTGTAATTAATTTTAACTTTTAAAAGTCTACTGAATTTTAACACATTTTATTTCAGTGCTTTGCTGGTAATTTTCAAACAATCTACTGGCAACATCAATTATTCCCAAAGTTGAAGCCATTTTTCACTACAAATGTTACGATTTTTAAACAGCTGTTTCCCCTCCTGTTCTCCACATAATAAAGTTAAGAGTACAGCTGCTTCCTACTAAATGAAAAGTATTAAGAATTTTCTTTTACATATAAAATCACATAGCTGTTGCGATAGTCTCTGTATGTAGAATTTGTTGTTTGGCTGGTTTCCCTAGTTTATAACAAACTGTTTGATCATGGCATTTGCTACAGTATGAGCCTGGGATGTTTTGTATTGAAGTATAGGGTCTAAACAATATCAAAGAATGGATTGTATGTAATACTTAATAATACTTGAAGATGTATGTAATACTTTAAATACTTGAAGAAGCAAATGCATTTAGGGTCAACATATCTCCTTTAGCTTGCATATTAAAATCATACTGATGTGTTATCTATGAGAAAAGTGAACACCAAGGGATGATTAGCGAAGACTGAGGATAGATTGGAGTCAGCTACAGTTAGATGAAGTACCGTATCATATGAGGTTCATTGAGAAGATGATGGAAGGTGATGCTGCTTCTCCACTTGGCCCTAGTGAGGCCACATCTAAAATATTGTGTTCAGTTCTGGTCTCCACAGTTCAAGAAAGATGAGGACACACAGGAGAGGGTCTGGCAGAGGCCACAAAATGATGAGGGGTCTGGAGCATCTCTGTTACGAGGAGAGACTGTGGCAGCTGGGCCTGTTTAGTCTGGAGAAGGGGAGACTGAGAGGGGATCTCATCAAATATCTCAAAGGACTGTGCCAAGAGGATGTGCCAGAGTCTCTTTCATGGTGCCCTAGGACAGGATGGGAAGCAATGGCAATAAATTGAAAAACAAAAAGTTCCACCTCAGCGTGAGGGAGAACTTTACATTGATGATGGCAGAGCCCTGGAACAGGCTGCCCAGGGAAGTTGTGGAGTCTCCTGCTCTGGAGACATTCCAAACCCACCTGGACACATTCCTGTGTAACCTGCTCTAGGTGACCATGCCTTGGCAGGGGGTTAGAACAGCAATTCACCTAAGGGCCCTTCCAACCCTAACTATTCTGTGATTCTGTTTCTTAATTATCAGCATTAATTTCTGCAGTAAAATGAACGATCATCTATCGTCTTCCAGCAACAGGGATCCTTGGCATGGTGGTTCGTTGCAGGAGAGCTGTGAATCATTACTGGAATTGTGAAAAAGATGTGTGACCCCAAGGTGAATTAGAAAATAGAGAAGTGGTAATGTCACTATAGACAGCATCGTTTAAACTTGATTAGCAAAGCCATGTATAATCTCCCTTATTCAGAAACTCATACTGAGCTAGGGAGAAAAATTATTGGATATTCAGAAAAATGGAATGTCCCTTCTAGAAATAAAGTTGAAAATTGCTTGACTTGTTTAGTCAAACAACAACTGAGAGATATAAAGTACATCAGAAGAATAAAGAAGAAAAAAGATTTTAAAAAAGAGACAGTGTTCACGATTAAGTGGAATCTAATTGATTTAGAAACAGGATTTTATTACATAGAGGCTTGTGATACCAAGGCACCTTATTTGATTACTTGAAGGGATCTCATGTAGACTTTTCTTTGTCGGCTGACTCTTTTGGTCAAATTGGTTTCAGACAGATAGCTTCCTTGAGTGCTATGTCTGGATAAGAATGTGTAGGATCATGTGGCTGAGATTACTCCTTCCAATAAATCTTCATTAAATCATGGAATTACCTATGGATTACTGTCTTCATGTCCTGATATCTCTGACAAGTTGATTAGCTCCCTCGGACTGTTTAATAAGGCTTTTTAAGTTCAAGTTTTGAATTACAGATGGAATGACTTCTGTTCATCAATATGGTATGTTCTTATCTGTAGGACTTCCCCAAATGGGTCCTGAGAGAGATCCATGTCTTTTGTGTAATATTTCTTCTGTTGAGAAGACACATTCAGATACCCAAAGTTGTCTTGATGTAATTTATTTATCATTTTATGGGTTACAGTTCTATTTAGTTCAGTTCTTTATTTGTGCTGAAACACAGGAACAAATTTACTTGGTTGCATCAACCATTTATTCAGCCTAATACTCACAGAGGTAGCTGCAAATGTGTACTTAGGGAAATCTAAGGACAGAACAGGGCTATAGGACACTTGTCTCTAGAGCTCTCCATTCCCAAGCTATTTTGTGCTCAAGGAGTCTGCGTTTAAATGAGATTTATGGACATATACTAAATGAAAATTTATTTCCACTAACTTCGTTTAGCATGGCTGTTGGGAAATTAATTTTTTTTTACCTCTTGCATTTTCTGGGGCCACTGGACTCCACTGTAACTGATGTGATTTAGAATGGCATAAATTGTGTACAATGGGCAAAAAAGTATAGGAATTGGGAAAACAATGATTAACTGTGACATAAAAGTGATTTAATGTGATCTTTTTTTCAGTATGACTGATATCTGGTTTGTTAATTAATTATCACCATGTAGCATTTTTTGTCACATACATAGCTAAAGTCTGGAATAGGGAATGAGAACATATAATACTACATTTTTGAATGGAAATTTTTGTTATGATGATGAGAATATCAAGCACTCAGGTAATCAAGCACTCAGGTAATGTATTCTAGATCTTCCCCCTTTCTTTTGATAAATTGAGAATAGCATACTGTGTGTTTGATAAAGTAATTCTTATAAATCTGTTGAGATGAAATTCTGTTTATAGCCCCTTATCATCATTTTCTGGTCAGTTCAGAAACAGGTTTTTTGGGACCATAAGTAAGCATTCAGTTTTGTAAGAATTTTTTACAGCATTCTTTTTCTTTTTTAATACTTCTGAAGATAACATGAAGTAGTTTCTAGCTAAAATTTTAAACAATAATTAAGTCTGTTGAAAGTCAGCAGGAGTGGAATGGTGAACTTCACTAGAACTCCTTAAAACTGGGATTATGCAAAACTGATTGAAGTAACTTTTCAACTCAAAGACGTTGAAGTGAATCCCTAAATCTCTACTGTCCCTCTGGTATTACAATGAGTAATGAACATTCCATATTTCACTTGCTTAGTTGATCAAAGAAGTGGATTTCAGAAGGCTCACTGGGCTTCTGAAGGCTTCATCTTTCTTTGCTGAAATAGGGACTGAGAATTCTGTCTCTTTAATCAATGTGACTTTTATAAACTCCAGTTTATTTCCTTTTAGTAGACAATCCTGTAGGATTTTGTGTTTTTAATGTTGTTATAGCTTCTCAACAATTTTTAAATTAAAAATTTGCCCAAAATTCTAGATTAAAGGAGCGCTTTTGATTATGATTAAATTCTTTCACTTAGTAAGCAGATTTGAGTCAATTGAGAGGTGATTATTCGCAACTAACATCTGTCAAGCACTAGCAGTAACATAATCCATATGCAAAAGCTTATTACATTGACCTTATAGTCAATGGGTTTAAGAGAAACATCCTTGGTGAAAAATCACATCAGAAATGTTCTTTTTGATTGGCTTAACAATACTGTTACTATTAACTTTATGGTATGCTACCTAAGGAATAATTGAACCAGATGGTGTGTTAAATTCAAGCGAAAGAATAAAGATATTTTTACTTTTAAGTTGATCAAAATTAGGTAAAACAACATATGTTCATATGCATTACGATTCCTTTAACTACATATTAACTGCTTTCCTTAATATTCTTCCTGGTGATTTGAGAGCTCTGCCTCTTGAAAAAAAAACAACAAAAACAAACCAAACAAAAATCCTCTTTGTATTCTTTTTTTCAGACTCTCTGGTCACTCATACCTCTGTGTTGCTTTGTATTTTATGTAATTTAAATAAACAGTTTGTACACTGCAGAATCGTCAAATTATGTGAAACTGAAATGCAAGCTATTTTCTGCCACATTCAAATTGTAAAAATTAGGGCAGGTACATCCAAAAAAAGGATTTGGAGAATGCCTCTAAAGAAGCACAGCTTGCACAAATGAGCAAATTACATTTTATGCAACAGATGTTGAGGAGGGAATTACAAAACCTCCAGTTCCTGTTACATTAGTCCTGACTTGCCACCATTTCTCTTTAGCAGTGCCATGCCGGGCTAATAATACAGAAAAACACACCACACCACATACATTATGACTAAAGTCTCTCCGCTGCCCATAAGCAGAGCTGTTATTTTTATTCCTCAAATAATTACTATGTTATTTTTATTCTGCATTATTCCCCAAAGCATAAAACTCTATTATACTTACTTTTTTCATACCAGTAACTCTTTTCGTACACTGATGGTATTTCCCTCCTCAAGACTGTCTGATGAATGGAAAGCAGCTCATGGAAATATGCAGTCCCATTGCCTGAACTGATATAAAATTAAATGAGAGTGGAAACACACAAATGAGATTTATGATCATAAAGCATTATGGAATAATGTTTTATCTTCACAGCTGCTCCTTATCCAGGTGCTGTTAAAAGCACTGAAAATATTCATAAAATTAAGCTAACTGTATTTTTATTTTCTGAAGGATTCTGAATAATGTGCTTTCATTAGCTTGATGATTTTATATGCTTCTGTCTTCCTAGTGTAAATTACTTCGGAGTCACAACTACTTGTTCAAACCACTCTTAGAACAACGTTAACAGTGAGCATCTCTTCTTCTGACTGGATGAGCCATACTTTTTTCTGGGAGAGCTTCAGTTGGTTGAAGTGGGAGAGAAAAGTTATCTTAATATATTATCTATAATTGCCTATTATATTCCTCAGCTCTAAATTTCTTCTAGTTATAATGAAGTCCATAGCACCAGTATGAGTTGTCAACCTGTCTAACAATGTTAGTTATAAAATGCAAAGAGTAATTTAAACAAAAAGACTCTTGATCTTTTGTTTCTGTCTAAATGGAGAAGCAATGTGATAAAAGATAAATCAATGTACTTTACAAGTATAGTAATTTCCTATGAATATGCCAAGCAGGACATTCATGTGTTTATATGAAGGCATTTGTATTAGCAGAGTTTGCACATAGTGTAATACCAAAAAAGTCAGTGTTGCTATTGGTATGTGGAAAATAACTTTATTTTACTGGATTTAATATCATTTAAATGGAGGATTAATAGAGTCAGCCAAAGCTAAGCCTGATGCAATTAACATTTCAATTTGATGTAGGATGTTGCTGCCTTATTTTTATAATGCTTTGAACACTTTTATTGAATTCTGTGTCTTCACTGGGCTTCAGTCACAAGTCTGCATTACAGAATCATAGATTTTCAGAACAGTTGATATTGGAAGGGACCTCTGAGTTCATCTGGTCCAACAGCTCTACTCGATCAGGTCCAACCAAAGCTGATTGAATATGACTAAGTTCCAGATTATTTTTTTTAATATTTCTAAGGTTGAAGACTCCACCTGTGCCAATACCCAGTCACCCTTACAGTAAAAAAATTGTTTCCTGGTGTTCAGAGGAAACCTCCAGTGTTTGTGCCCCATTGCCTCTGGTCCTGTCACTGGGCACAACTGAAAGGACCTTGACTCTCTCTTTACACATTCCTTTGATCAAATTGTATTTGTTATTGAGGTATTGATCAAATTCCCCTGAGACTTCTCTTCCTAACCTGAACAGGCTAAGCTATCTCAGTGTTTCCTTACAGGAGAGAAGCTTCAGTCCCTTTACCATCTTCATGCCTTCACTGACCTGTCTGCAGTATGTCCGTGCCTTGTACTGAGGAGCCCAGAACTGGGTTCCACACAACACTCTAGCTGTGTCCTCACCAGGGCTGAGTAGAGGGGAAGGATCACCTCCATCAACCTGCTGTCCACAATCATCTGCTTTGGCCCAGGTTACCATTAACCTTCTCTGCTGCAAAGGTGCTTTGTTAGCTGGCAGTCACATTGCTGCCTACCTTTTCTGCCAAGCTGTTTTCCAAATGATTGGTTTCCAGATGATTGGTGTACAACATATACAGGTGCACTTCTTATTGAACTTCATGAGGTTCCTGTCAGGCCATTTCTCCAGGCTGTTGAGGTCTGCCTGGATGGCAGCATGACCCTTTGGCATATCAGCCGCTTCTCCCAGTTTTGTGTAACCTGCAAATTTGCAAAAGGATCACTCTGCCCTACCAATCAGTACTTCAGTTAGTGAAGATGTTATAAGGTACTGGACCCCTGGTAGGCCCCCACTAGCTATTGTCTTCCAGCTAGGATTTGTGCCACTGATCACGACCCTCTGTCCTGGACTTTTGTTCAGTTCACCTTACTGTCTGCTCACCCAGCCCATACTTCAGCAGCTTCTCTGTATGGTATTGAGGGAGAAACTGATAAAATATTCACTGAAGTTAAAGTAGACAATATCCATTGCTCTCCTATTGTCTACCAAGTCAGTAAGTTATTTTTGGCTAGAAAAGAGACCTGCTCTTTTCGTTGAGCATAGATTATTGTGGTTTAGATCAGTTGAATAAGACTTGAAGGTGAAACTTTGCTAGAGAAAGATGCAAAGTGAGCTATAAAAAGAAAGAAGACAATGCCAAATTTTGCCTGCCTAGAAATCCCTAAAAATAAGAAAAGAAATTCTTCTGCACAAGAAGAAATGTTCTTTTAATGTAATTTGAAGAAATTTATGGGTTTAGCCTACACAGAGGTTCATAGAGCTGGTAAAAGACTATATGGACTATATATGGAAAATCTTTGCCCAAGTCCTTTTTAAATTTGGCAATGATAAATGCTTTGAAAAAGCTGGAAATAACATGTGTTGTGGAAATCTATGAAATGAAGCAATTCTCAGGGAGTCTCCTACTCACATTCTTTCCTTTGCAGCTGATGTCCTGAAGTATAAGTCTTGTCTTTTCTACTTAGAGATATCTCTGGCATGTCGCAGGATGATTTACCACTAGTGCATTTTAAAGCCATTGAGTAAAGAAATGAAAAAGTTGTGAAAGAGCTACAGAGAATAACAATTCCACAAAAAAAAAAGACAAAAAACCCCAAAAAGCTAAACAAATAAAAAAACACCAAAAAAACCCCAAAGACCAAACCCAACCCCCCAAAACAAAACAGAAAACAAGCAAACAAAAACCCCAAAACAAAGGAAAAAAACCCAACAAAAACCACAAACAAACAAAAAACCAACCCAAACCAAAAATTATATCAAAGTACAAAGTTTTCATTTCTAGTATGTGCTTGAAATCAATCACCACATTTTGTCGAGGCGCCCTAGAAATGTTAATAGAGATAGAACTTACCACAGCCTTCAGAAATTATGCTAAAAAAGTATTGAAATTATTTCATAATTCCATGTAAGCCTCCTAGAATTCTACATTAATATAAATGTGTATTAAATTCAGCAAGACCTTTTCAGAAAAGTTTGACCTTGTGTTACTCTTAAACAAGAAATCTTGCCCCATGTTATCTTTAGTTATTAGCAAAACCCAGGGCTTCTTATTGTTGCCATGATCAAGGAAAGCATTCAGCAGTCTGAAAGGAGCAGGGTATAGTCCAAAATTGTTCCACACTTGCACACTGAAATAGCTTTTTTCCAGCTAGTTTTTCTCCCTTGCCTTAATTTCACAGTTTCTTTTATCAGTTCTGTTCACTTACTTATGTTAGTCTTATGTTAGGTTTCTCTGTAAAGGATTAGACATCAAATACTCACATGAAAGATACAACACATTCTATAGCATTAAATGCTGCATAATTCTGCTCTTTATAATCTCTCAAGGTAGTTGAAATGTAAACCAATAAAGCCAATGCAAACTTGTTCTCTACAAATGAATAACACTGCCTTCAATTAGATCCCTCCTGATTTACAAAACCAAGGTTGTTTTAAAATATGACACGTGTAAGCAAGAGGAAAAAGAGTAGTGCACAGTAGCAGAGTGAATCTCAATAATTTTCTCTTAAATTCCATTTTTGAAAACGGAACTAGTGAGGGGATAATTGTTGCAGTCCATTTCCCAGCAGCTAGTACTGTCAATAGTATACAGAAGTTTTCCATGTCACAGAACAATGAGATACAGAGAAGAATAAATGCAGTGAAACCATACAGCTAGCATGATAAGATGAGGAAGAATTAGTATAACTTACTATAGAGATATTTGATTCTTTTATTCCAAGTATTCAGTCTTATACATAAGATAAGGTAAAGGTGGAAAATTGAATGGTATCTATGTTTGTTGATGCTCTGGATTAGAAGGGCTGGGGACAGCAAATCTTGAATAACAAGCATACTCCCTGACTTTCTGACACAGAAGTAGTTCTGTGAAAGTTCCACATAGAAGTCTTCCAGAAAAGAACCCATTAAATTTTTTTTTTAATTAAAGAGCAAAAAAATCCTACTATAGTTATCTCTGAATTCCCCATCTTTGTTTCAAATGTCTGTAACATCATCAATCAATTCTTTCTAATCCTTTGAAGGTGTTGGAAATACTTCAGTGGTATAGAATCCTATAGAGTAGTCAAACCTAGAAGATAATGTTCTCATTTGAAGATAATAGTTCAAAATTGAGCTCAGGGGTAACAGTGCAAGAAATACACCTGAGAGAGACCAAGGTTCCAAACAGTCTAGTGTTTTCTCTCTGACAGTGGCTGGAGAACATTCAAGCTTGACCATATACTGCAGTCTGGAGTCTCTTGGTGTCATTTATTTACCCTGAGCATCTGTGTCCACAGATAGCAGGGAAGTCTGAGACTCCAAATACGTATGAGAAGTTACTGCCTTTAGAGCTGACTTCTGTGCTATCTAAACAGCACACTGTGATAGTCCCCCATTTATGTGACAACACAGACTAAATATTACAAAGAGGTTGTTTTGAGTTAAAACATGATTTGAACAAATATTTCCAAACATTTGCATAATAGCGTGACTAGGAAAAAGTGATCTATTCTTGTTTCCCATGAATATTCACCAGTTTGTTTTGTTCAGTTATTAAGGCCTGATACTTCTACCACTGAGACAAAGTTCTTTCTTTAGTTCTTTCTTGGCTACAGATGGAGGTACGTGTATACTTGAGACATGTAGCTGCCAATAAGTTGTACTCTTTCGAAAGAGCTTAAACAGGACACCTGAGCTTCTTGCCCTTATCAGGTTATCTTGTAACCTGAATATTTTATGGTTTCTCAACATGTAATTTGATTGTTAATATCGGAGAAGTTTAAAAAGTGATAAAAACTTAAGTCAATGGTGTTTCAATGTATGAAAATTTACTGGTTTGGGTTTTTTTGGCACAATTTTCTAAAATTAATCAGTGCAGCTATAAAGTCCTTTGATTGGAAGAGACTACAAACAGCTACATTTTCATAAGTTTTTAAAAGCAATCCACATTCCCACCCTTAACCTTATTTCTGCAGGTTCTGGTAGTATTTACAACATCTTTTCTTATGAAAAACGGAACCACTTCAAGTTCTTAGTCTTCAGGCTTTGTACTTCAGTATGAAAACACTGATACACACTGCTAGAAACACAGCTATAGTCACCTTTATATTATAGTAAAGAAAACTTCTCAGAAAAGATCACTGACTTTTTTTGACTCTTGATGTAATATTTTCTTTTATAATAGCAATTGATGAAATTGATCTCAAAAGAGATGGAATTGATTCAAATTATTAAAATTATGTAAGACAGTTCTGTGTCAAGGTCCAGCATAGGACCTAACCTTCTATTAGTTAAACTGATAAAGAGGGTTAGCGGAGAAACTTTTTCCCTGTGAATTTTACCTTTGCTAGTGAAAGAAAATGTTACATATAGGCCATTTGCATTATTTTCAATGAGCCAATTCTCCCATAAGCTATTGAGAACAATTGAAAAAAAAATGAAATGCATTAGATTTCCAGGAACAAGTTGCAATCTTAAAAGTCCCTGTCTTGTAACAAACAATACTTTAACGATGTGCCCTAAATACATGACTACAGATTACTTTAAATGAAAATCCACACTGGTTCAAAAGAGATGGTAATTTCATTCAACCTGAAGTGTTATTTACTTTCTGAACTGGTACCTGAATTACTGATGTATGATGCCAAAAGGTAAATTATTTTGAGCTAGATTTGATTTGAATTTCCTTGCATTTTAATTTTAATTTACTTGCTTTTTTTTTTGACAGAAGACTTCATATTAATTTTGTTTCTTCATTTTGAGGATCTTACGCTTTTAATAATTGTGTTGCCTAATGCCCTAATCTGTTTATTGCACTATAACTTAGCTTGAACAATGCTGCTTCTGTTCAAAATAAACAGATTTGGTATGTCTGTGAAATAGACTTATGTGTAGTAGGATGCTTTACCATCTAGAAAAGCTCGGAGCTTTCTAAATGCTGAAGAAATTATAATGCCAGTAGATTTAGCATTTGTATATCTGCAGGCTCATGCTTATTCAGTTGTATCAAGGCAGCTTAAGCTAATATCTAATCTTCTTATGGAATAGTTCTTCCTGTAACAACAACAGGATTGTGCATAACAAGCTTGAACACCCATGTGGCTCTACTGTTGTGAGAAAGGGAGGGAAGGAGGAGTTCCTAACTTTTTTTCTTTACCAAATGTTTGATTATCCTTGCATAGGACAGCCCAAGAGTCTTGCTGTGGTGCCATGTATTCGACTCATACAAACCAAGAAGTCCTTGAAGGAATCATTGTCCACCTTGATGCTCTCCTTTAGGCCACTTATCCAGAAAAGTGGGAAATAGACAAAAGGTGCTGAAAAATTATTTGGTACTATATTGAGCTTAGGTATATATGACAATGGGAAAAACTGGATTGCATTTAGTTTTCCATGTATTAGACAGGAAAATAAGTAAAAAATTTAGCAAGGTTTTCCTGAAAAATGACATTAATTACATACTAATATTCTGTTTCTGACAAAAAAATGAAGCATGAAGTAGAAATCTAAATAGCATTATATTATTTCAAATTCATACTTTGTAGAAAAAAATTAGGCAGCTTAGTTGTATGCAGAGATTCAGCTCACTGCTCATTTTGCTCAACACTTTCAGTTCTACGTATTGGTAGAATTCCCTTAGGCTTCAAGGAAAAGTGTAGATCCTCTGTAGTGGAAATGATAATCCAAAGGAGTTAATCACTAAAGGAGCAACGTGCGTTACGAAAATTGAGAAAGAATTTCGAGGGGTGGTGTAGGGAGAAAACAGTGTGGGGAATTGGGTAGCTTTCGCTTTTTTGGAATGCAAAAGACTATTGAGGGGAAATTTTATTTAATTTCTCTCTTGTGCATTTCATTGATCTCATTGATGAGCTGAAATAACACCACAGCAAAGAATAATCCACCTTCTGATCTACCTCCAGATATTTTCTTCTCTTTAACAAGTAGTGCAGCTGAAAGTGTCCAAGAAAACCAATAACTTTCCCATGCAGCTCCTGATCAGGTTCACTATGATCTTTCAAAATAAAATTACTTAATCTTGTCCTTGTTGCTTTATATACAAATCCTATGGTTTTTTCCCTGCCTCTGTTTTATAAATCTATACCCATTTTTGACTGTGCTGAAACTATACTAAGTAATTTTATTTTAGGATGTTAAGTTTAAGTATTGTTAAATATCATACTTAAATTGAGAAACAGAGAGAGCATAGTATGAATTTTCATGGGGTTTTTTGTAAGCTGTACTGCTTTGATGGGAAGTCACAGGTTTGTGATAAAACAAACTATTTCTTTTATCAATGAGAAATGTGTAACACAAGATGTATGGTGTGTTTTCTTATGTTAGATTAGAAAGGGAAATATCATGCTATCTATTAAGTAACTTAAATGCTTTTTCCTTATTCAAAAATGTGAGAAAATCAAAGATTTTGTTTATCTATTTGTGGTAAAGTTCCAATTTGTTGTACAAATCTAAATTGAATTTTTCAGTTTTTTTAGGAAAAAAGGAAAACATTTTCATATAATGCCTTGAAATGTTCAATGTAGAAACTTCTCAGTGTAGGATAACTTCCAAGAAGAATACTGACACTACAAATAGGTTGGGTTTTTTTAAACGCACATTTTGCATATGTGTCCTTATCTTGTTCATAATTTTTCTTCAAATTAAGACTTTGTTCCTCTACCCAATGTATAATTAATATAGCAAAGTTAAAAAAAAATAACAAAATACAGATAAGAAGCCTCTTGAAAGTAGATATTTAACATAAATTTTTCTCTTCTTCTTACTGGGCACTAATCAGACATAATTTTGCATGTAGGGTCACCTTAATTTAAATAAAACACAGTCACAATGTGCAAAAAATGAACATCATCTTTAAAATTATTGCTTCATACAGCCAGCTAACTTTCCGTAAAATATGACTTGATTTTCTCTTAAAAATGAATTTACCAGGTTTACCCAGGTTGTTTCATTTTGTTCATAACTCAATTGGGCATGTAACCAGTTTAGAAGGCTGCAGAAAGCTTATGAATAAGCTTTGGAATCATCTGTGTTTAGAGTGCCTACAGAAAAGTTATTTGCAGCTTGCCTTACCTCTCATTCATGTAGTATTTCTGTATCTATCTCTTTTTCTCCCATGTCATCAGATTTTGTTCTTTTATTTCAAACACACTTAATTATATTTTATTCTTATCACCCTATTGAAGGGAAAGGATAATAACAAATCCATTAGACTTCATTAAACTGATGATAAAAGCCAGAAATTCTAAAAGAATATTTACAAGATGAATAAGTTTTATTTAAAAGTATGGCTTCTTGGATCTTGTCATATCCTAACACATCTTTAGAGCTGTAACTAAAAAACACCAAATGATCCTAATCTATTAAACATGAAAGAAAAGTATGACAGAGGGATTAAAATTATAGTAAAACTCCCTCTATTTGTCATTAAAAGAAATCATTAATTGCTCTAGGCTGTTCATTGTTAGTAGTTGAGATATTTTTATTTCTTTGGTTTTACAGTTTGTAACTGAGATATGTCTCAAATTACTTTCAGTGAGATGAATTACAAATATAACTAATTATTATTTTTTCTTTAACTTCTAAAATTCAAAGAATGAAATCTTTGAATGTTTTGGTTCCTATTTCATATTCAATAAATGAGAATTTAGCATCTAAATAGAACAATAGTTGCATGCTTACTTTTACAGATCTGGGCTTGCCATAATTACAGAGAAAAGAGGGGCANACTTCCAAGAAGAATACTGACACTACAAATAGGTTGGGTTTTTTTAAACGCACATTTTGCATATGTGTCCTTATCTTGTTCATAATTTTTCTTCAAATTAAGACTTTGTTCCTCTACCCAATGTATAATTAATATAGCAAAGTTAAAAAAAAATAACAAAATACAGATAAGAAGCCTCTTGAAAGTAGATATTTAACATAAATTTTTCTCTTCTTCTTACTGGGCACTAATCAGACATAATTTTGCATGTAGGGTCACCTTAATTTAAATAAAACACAGTCACAATGTGCAAAAAATGAACATCATCTTTAAAATTATTGCTTCATACAGCCAGCTAACTTTCCGTAAAATATGACTTGATTTTCTCTTAAAAATGAATTTACCAGGTTTACCCAGGTTGTTTCATTTTGTTCATAACTCAATTGGGCATGTAACCAGTTTAGAAGGCGGCAGAAAGCTTATGAATAAGCTTTGGAATCATCTGTGTTTAGAGTGCCTACAGAAAAGTTATTTGCAGCTTGCCTTACCTCTCATTCATGTAGTATTTCTGTATCTATCTCTTTTTCTCCCATGTCATCAGATTTTGTTCTTTTATTTCAAACACACTTAATTATATTTTATTCTTATCACCCTATTGAAGGGAAAGGATAATAACAAATCCATTAGACTTCATTAAACTGATGATAAAAGCCAGAAATTCTAAAAGAATATTTACAAGATGAATAAGTTTTATTTAAAAGTATGGCTTCTTGGATCTTGTCATATCCTAACACATCTTTAGAGCTGTAACTAAAAAACACCAAATGATCCTAATCTATTAAACATGAAAGAAAAGTATGACAGAGGGATTAAAATTATAGTAAAACTCCCTCTATTTGTCATTAAAAGAAATCATTAATTGCTCTAGGCTGTTCATTGTTAGTAGTTGAGATATTTTTATTTCTTTGGTTTTACAGTTTGTAACTGAGATATGTCTCAAATTACTTTCAGTGAGATGAATTACAAATATAACTAATTATTATTTTTTCTTTAACTTCTAAAATTCAAAGAATGAAATCTTTGAATGTTTTGGTTCCTATTTCATATTCAATAAATGAGAATTTAGCATCTAAATAGAACAATAGTTGCATGCTTACTTTTACAGATCTGGGCTTGCCATAATTACAGAGAAAAGAGGGGCAGCGTATTGACCAAAGGTGAACCAACCATGCCATGAAAGTTTAGATGCTGGAAAGCACAGCACTAGTATAAAGATAAGGAATTTTTTTTTTTTAACAGAGGATCTATTATAGCTTCCTCTTTCCTTGCTAATAATTAAAAAATGAATGAATTTTTAATGACAATGAAAAAACCCACCAAAATTGATAAAATTATCCTCTTTTTAGATAGCACATGATGAACCATTCAACTTAGTTCAAGAAGGAATCAAGGATATAGAAAAGTGGATTAAATTGAAACCAGGTTTGTTCTTTATATGGAAAATGTAAATATTGTTAATTCTAATAAAAATAAAATTATTCTTCTAAATCCTCACAATTTACAAGGTAAGTCATACTAGCTGGCTTACGATAGCTATGGGGGCCCTCCACACAGACAGTGTGTTCTGTGTCTGTTAGGAGCAGAATTTCCTCTTACAGAAGGTGAACCTGGCCATTGTCAGCAGCGTGGTGCTACACTAGATGAATCGCCAGTCTAGTAACTTTCTTCTTATGTTGCAAATAAGAGAGATGCTTTATAGGGTTATTGGGAGATAATAGGATGATATACTGAGAAATCTTTTGAGGTGATAGAGGTCAGTTGGCTTAAATTTTCTCTCACTCCTGGTGTTAACTGAATATATGGGATGCACATCTGAAAGTGTAACAGTGTCAGAAGAAAGAACAGATGTCAGATTATCTTTGAATTTCTGTAGAAGTTTTATAAAGTTCTTGAAACCTTTTGAAGTTTTCCAGGGTTTGATTCAAATTACTGTGGTTACAAATTCTATCACTTTTATGTTGCTCTCTGTTATTTTGCCTCTCTTTTATATTTTTTTTAATATAATGCATGAGTCCAAAGATCATTTCAGGGATGATATATATATTTTAGTTTTGTAGACCTCTACATTTTCTAGCTTTTCTTTCTTGACAAGTTCCATCATGCTGACCTATTGTTCCTGTTCACTTTAACTATATGTATGCTGTGCTTCTTAACAGTGCACCAGAGATATAATAGTTTTGGTTTTTTTTCTCATCTTTGCAAGGCACAGCTGAAAAAACGGACCCAACAGTATCCTGTCTCAAAAGCTTGTATAATCTCACCTCATTGTTAGTGTAATATAAAGAGTCTTCTAGTATAATTTTGCATTTCAGTGAGGTTAATTCTAGTCTTTCATTTAACTGTCTTTGTAATCTAAGCTTCTAATGGAAATTTAGAAATATTTCACCACCTTCATATTTTCAGAACCATAGCTATTAGACCAAACATGAAGAATTCTTTGAACATTTATGCTAATTGAGATGGGTTTTTTAAATTTCTAAATTTTAACTACATAATTTTTGCATTTTATGTTTGGAAATGAGATTCCCCCTAATCTTTTGCTATCTAGAAAAGGACACAAGTTCCTTAAAGAAAGATTTTTAACATGAAAGTAAACCTGACTAGTCTTAATTATACCAGGAGTTAGGAAATACCATCAGGACCTCCAAATGGGGAAGGAACAAAAGCTTTGGAGATGTTTGGAGTAGCAAAGAGAAGTCATGAGAGGATATAGAATTAGCGAGTAGAACAGAGAATTGAGTCAGGCGTGAGGCCAGTATGTGAAAGTGTATCAGTGGTTTCTTTCATTGAAGATGCATTATAACACAGATGTGGAACAAGTGCTCAAAACAGAATGCATGGCTGTAATGGTTTTCTGCTGCACTTTTGTGAAGCTTAGCTTTTTGGTTTTTCTTTGCTCATTCTTGAGCAGATGGACCATGTTGGCCCCATTTGGTGTCAGATTCTCGTGGGAGAGGAGGAAGGAATATGGAAGATGTGGCTCCATGGAGTGCAACGTTGCAGGCAGGAAGATAAGATAGGAGAGCCATGTACATTCCCTAAGGCATTCATTGTGTATGCTGCTGTTAGTAATATAAGCAGATGCTGGTACTCACTCATGTCTCAGGTCCTGGGGTTCTGCATTGTGGAAGCTCTGTAACAGATGCTCAGCAGAAAAATATTCCTCAAGAGAAAAGGCTGTGACAAACCTAAGCACTGGTCTGTTTATGCTGTGGTCCAAAGTGGCTCTAGCCTCATAGCCTTGCTAAAAATGATGGGGTTTTTTTTTGAACAGACATGCCAGGAATTGTACTTTCTTTAAAAATGTGCACTAAAAATTTATATAAAATGGATGCGGAAAGTAGAAAAAAAATACCAAGAATTTGGGCAAAGATGGATGTTATTCTTGTCAAATTGCATAAAATTCACACTTGAGCTTAATTGTACTTAATGGCTCAGAAGGAGGCTCTAGTCTTAGTGACTGACAGAAACCCAGTGACTGTGACTATTAAAAATAAATTTTTAGATTGAGTCCAATTTGAATTAGAATAAGCAATCTTTTATTTTCTGATTAAGTGATGAGGGTTTTAATGAGCTCAGACACAGGGATGAGTTAGTAAACATTTCTTTAGAACAGAGTCCAATGGTTATGGTACAAATATTTTGTTGCTCAACACATACAGTTTAAATATGAGTCTAATAAATGGTTTCTGCTCTTTGCATGGTCAATGGAGAGATTCCAGGTAATTTCAAGGATGTTTAACTTCCTCTAGACACTATAGTATGTTTCCAAGGGTATTTTGTCTTAAATAAACATACAAAATTAAAACATACAAAATTAACAGTAGCTTAATAATTCTAGAAGCCTTTAAATATTAAAATTTCTTTCCAAATTATGGAGAAACTTTGTTTAAAAATAGTGGAAAAGTAACAAGTTCCTATTCCTGTTACTAGACTGGCCTCATTAGAAATTGCTTAATTTCCTAATTTATGGAAAGACTCCCAGATTTTCATCCCTTGGAGCCTTGAAGTATCTGGCTGTGTTCTGTCAATTACTGCATCTCATGTTGTCATTGGTGTAGCAAGAGATTGAATCACATTTTTTGGTGCTTTCTGCTAACATTAGCTTTAGCTTTGTAAAGATGATGTGAATCTATTACATGTAGAATTTGGGTAAGGTTTTGCTGAATGACACTTGCTGCTCAAACAGCAAAATAGTGCATTAATAGTCATCATACATTATGTTCTCAAGCTAATCTATTCATAGGATTTCAGCTGAAGATTGCTTAGCTTCTCAGTCAGGCTTTAATTACTTCAGAGGCTTACAAGGAATCTATGAATCTAATAATTCAGGGTGCTTGAAACTGGATTATTCAAGGATTATTGGTTGTCTGCAGTTACTTGTAATTAGCCACCTGATTTTGGCTTTTTCTGTCTCTAGAGGAGAGAACCTAACTGTCTTAATATTGCACAGGACTGAGACCGGAGTCCTGTTAGTTTAGCTCTCTGAGCTCTGTGCAGAGCATACTTTAAAAGGCACTTGACTTATCTGTGTGTAAATTTCTCTGTTGGTAGCAATGGAGATGACAATGCTAAACCTTCTTTGTGAAACAGTTTGTGAGTGATGAGAAAAGCTCTGCATAGGACCAAGGACTTTTTTGTCATATCTAGTTAGCAGAAACAGATCAACTAGGACAAACATTGAAATAGAGAAAATAAATACCACGATAAATTTGATGCATATAAACTATTCTTGATAAGAAATTAATATCAATGTTAATGAAGCCAATCTCAATTAAAGGGACAGTTAGTGTCAAAAATATTTTTAACTGCTGATCTGAGCTTATTTATGCATCCATCACTGTACTATATGAGAATCACAAATACTGTGCATTAAATCAATATTAAGCATAAATGTTATAAGAACCCAACATGTATAAGCCAGCACTGATGCTTTTGCATAGCCTCTATTTATAACTTCACCAAACAATCACTGCTGTAGTGTGAGCACTTCATGCAGTGAAGTGATTCTTTCAGTGATTCAGTGATTCTTTCTAAGAACATTTTAGGTAGAAGTACCTCAGCACATGGGAGACAATAATGAAGCAAGGAAAAGCAGTATCTGACCCCAGCTGGACTGATTGATGTACAACAGAACTTTCCTTAACTATGAGGCTGTTTATTCACTGATGGAAAGTACCTATTATTTGCTGCACAGCTGTCTTACCAAACACCTTGCCAATTTTTTGTCTGCATAAGATGTAAAAACACATAAAGCTATCTGTTATCTTCTGAGGAATAGATAAGCTTGGCTGTCTGCTAGAAACTATTTAATTGTGTGTTTAGAATTTTTGAAATGACAAAGGACAGAGGATAGTCAATTAAACAGATGTAGCACTTGAAGCCAAGAAGGCAATTACTTATTTTTCAGTGATTCAAGCTACCAGCTTGCCAAACTGTAGAGTAATATAATCTCTTGAAACAAAATATTTTTTTTTTCTGAGCATTTTTAAATTAATCCTTCTTGTTCTTTCTTATGGTGTTAATCCTGTTTGGCTAGTTTAGCCTCCTCTTCCTCAGTGTCTGAGCAGAATATAATAGAACCAATAGATTACACAAAGATAATATGCATCTTGTTATTTACAATGTTTTCTGTATGCTTTTTAAGCGTGTACTACATGCTTATTTATTCTCCAATAGCTCTCCTACTTTAATAGCATAATTCATTACAGATATTGGCTTTTCATTTTCTGGAGAAAAATCATGAAGCAGTGTAAAGGAAAAAGAAATCTGTCAAAATGGAATCACAGAATCATAGCATCATATCAAGCTGGAAGGGAGCCATAAGGATCCATAAGGATCACCGAGTCCAACACTCTGATCTTTGCAGGACTACCTAAAATTAAATCATATGATCATGAGTATTTTCCAGACACTTCTTGAACTCTGACAGGCCTGGTGCCACCATCGCTTCCTTGGGGAGACTCTTCCAGGGATAGACCACTTCTTCAATGTAGAACTTTTTTCTAGTGTCCAACCTGAATTTCCTCAGATGCAGCTTTATTCGATTTCCTCCTGTCCTATCACTGGTCAACAGAGAGCAGTGGTCAGCCCCTGCCCTCCACTTACCCTTCTGGGGAAGTTGTAGTAACTGCAGTGAGGTCTTCCCTCAGTCTCCTCTTCTCCAGGCCCAACAAACCAAGTGACCTCAGCCAGTCTTCATATGGCTTCCCCTCCAGACCCTTCAGCATCTTCTAGACCTCCTTCGGATGCACTATAAGAGCTTTATATCCTTAGAGGCACCTAAAACTGCCCCCAGCACTTGAGATGAGGCCCCCCCAGTGCAGAGCAGAGCAGGACAATCCCCTCCCTTGCCCAGCTGGTGATGCTGTGCCTGATGCCCCCCGGACACACTTGGCCCTCCTGGCTGCCAGGGCACCACTGTCTCATGTTCAGCTTGCCATGGACCAGGACTTCCAGGTCTCTTTCTGTGAGGCTGCTCTCTGGCCTGTCATTCCTCAGTTTCTATGTATAACCCGGATTTTCTAGTCCCAGGTGGAGAATCCAGCACTTGCTCTTGCTAAATTTTATTCATTCATGTAAAATTGTGGAAGGCTCAAGAAGATTAGACTTCCAAAGTTTAAACTGTGAATTGCTATTGCCCAGGACAAGATTTCTCTCTGGATAGTCTATGGATATTTTGCATTGGATGTGATAACTGACTCTTGTGTCCCTAATGAATACTACATGAGAGAAACATTTTCTGTACTAAACACTGGAAATGTCTGTTGCCTTTGTATTGTATCATCATGTAAACCTAAACTTTAGTTCTCTTTATAATGAAACAAAAATTTATTTATCTATTTTACTTGCTATTAGGTGGCAAATATGTAATAATGTAAAGATTTAAAAGTCTGCCTTGTGCAAATATGTTGTGGGCTTGGAACAGTCATGGAATAGGAACTTGATTTCATTTTAGGTACTGAACAAATGGTAAATACAGATACTTCCTTTCAGAAAATTTACAATTCAGCTGTAAGAGTACAGATAAGAAAATAAATTCTGAGAGGAGCAGGGGAGAATAATGTTAGTATGAAGAATGGCAGTCACAGCATGCCATGCATATTGCTAAAGTGGAGTATTTTCTTTATACAGACTTCTAATGTAAAAAATAGGAATGACATTATAGGGGCTTTTCCCATTTATGTCAGGGTATAGCATAAGGAGTTGATACTGATTTATGAGTCTTACAGAGCTTGAAACTTGACTTTCCAGAACATGTTCCTCTGAGGCAATACAGTTAGCAGCTCTCTAAATGGAACCAGTAGCTCTGTGTATTTCACTGAGGGATGATAAAGACTAAAGAGCCTGAATGTTAGGTTAGCATCTGTTTCTCTGGTGCAATCAGATAGATCCTCTGGGCTTTCAAGGTTTCGCTGCAAAATGTAATCCTCTTTTTTAGGATTTTTATTTGCACAGTGAGAGTTTAGTTACAGGGATCTTGGTGGATGAATTATATCAGTAGTTTTGAGGTATATTTAGTTTTCATCTTAAAATACAGCTGCACAATCTGTAACTTTATTGTTTTGAACAAATGAATTTTCAAAAAAAAAACCATTTCATATTCAAAATGAAAAGTAAGGGTGTTCTAGATTCTCTTATGTGATGAGATAGAATAAACACCAGGATGTGGATAAAATGTATATGTGAATAATCATCTTGCATACCAATCCTGCAAAGTACCTTCACCTTATAATGAATGATACGGAAGATGAGGAGACTCAGCATCAGTCTGGACAAGCCTGTAAGTGCTATTTACCTCCATTATCTCTCTATTAATTAATTTAGTTTACAACTTTGAGATAGTCACTTTTAGGAAACTCATCCATACAGGATAGTGAGGACAGCTTCTGTGCTCCTTATTGTTACATCTTTCCTGGTCTTTACAAGATTGGACAATGTCTGGTGAATTCATTTAAATGTTGATTACGCTGTCATTATGTGTCCTCTGGAGTTTTTTTGCAGGAGAAGAATGAGATGATCAATGTGGAGTACTGTGAATAGACTTAACTAGATTGCAACATGGCACTTTTATTGGAGGAGGAGATTCCATTTAAAAATATACTATCAAATGTGTTCTTCTTAAATGCTGAACTGATGATTCCTTTTATTTGGATTTTGTTTCTTGAATGTGTCATTTAGAAAATTAAATCTGTTCGCTGGGACTGTGGTTTATCTGACAGTGAGCAATCCAGGCGTTTTAGCGTTTTTTATATTCTGCAACATTTTCTTCCTTCATTGATTGATACTTCTGTATTTTGACTGTCCATCTTTTATAAAACATCCTTTTTATGAAAAGAAACTAGGAATTCAGAATCACAGCCTGTAAAAGCAATCTGAACTGGATGGAACAGTTTTCATGAAAAAGCTTTGCATTAACTTTCCAGTCCAGCACTCCAGTCTGTTGCAGTTGCTCCCTAGTTACCTTGTAGCCCTGTTCTTCTACACTGTCTGATAGCACCTTGAGTACTGCTTAATTACCATGCAGATGAGGAGAGAGACTTTTCATAGACAGTATGCTTCCCTTAAGACAGGAGCATATATCTTCAAGCATCTAAGATTAAAAACAAAAATTACTAGCTATGCCTGTTTATACAGCAAGTAAAAATAAAAAGATTTAAAACAATCAGTGGTGGTGTCAGCTTTGGGAACAAAAAAGTACCCAAGACTTCTCACAACACCTAAATAATTGCATATTTTAGAGGAGATAGAAGTTTCTGGAATTATTATGAGAGTTTTATGTCTTAGTGCCTGATCTTTGTTTACTCGACATCTGGAGTATTTCCCTGTAGTCTGTGGCTTCATCAGAATTGGTAGAGATGTAAGAACTAAATTTGACTTTAGAACTTTCATGTTTAAACCTTCTTAATTCTCTTACACTGTTGCTCTTCCTAAATATGCAAGTCTTTTCAGCTGCCAAGATTTGTGAACTCCTTCAGAAAAGGCACTTAGTGTGTGAGAATGATGTATATGTTTTATTATCTAATCAAATAACTATGTTTGGAATTACTTAAGAGAGAGTAGATTGCACTGAGATCTTTTCAGCCTGATCTGGACACTTTTAAATGAGCTTCCATAACAAACTTGTAGTGATTTGGATGAGATTCAGTCATTCCTGTAGGTAGATGCTTCTGTTAAATATAGGTAAAAAAAGGGTGAAGGTTGGAATTTGCATGTGAGTAAGAAATGGTGACATTATTAAAGATTTTCATATATTGGGTATGAAGCACTTAAAAACAGTACCAGAAACAAGGAAATATTAGTGGTAGTGGATTTTTAAAAAAGTTGGGCAGTTAGTTCATTCTTAAGCAGTTTTTTTCAGCATTATGAATGTCAGAAGTATAGACGGCACCTGAAGCTTAGTCAAAAAATTCCACTTTCACCCTTCGTTTTAAGACATATATTAAATGTGTTTCAAAAATAAAATTGGCAAGTTAAAAGTGCTGTAGTCTGGATAAAGTATTATTAACACCAGAAATATTAGCAGAAACATTTTTATTTCTGAAGACTGTCATTTCAGCTGGAGCATAAGGTATCTTGGTTACTGTGTTGCAGCTGCGAGTGCTGGTTCATTACCATCATAATAAGGAGGGCACTCACACTATAGAACACCACTTAAAAATGCCATTTATTGGAGCTAAGACTGTAAAGGAGAAGGTCTTTTGAGATTTTACAGGATTTTCTTAAAAGAAAACGGTTGTATTAATAAATTCCACCGTCAAAAAAAAAAAAAGTGATGTTCACATGAGAACTTCTTCCTGCCTTTTTGCCTAAATACAACCCCCACACTGAGTAGCTGCCCACAGGCTCCTGTGTTACTGTGGGTGGGCTATGGCTTCTCCTCAGCCAGGGGATGCACACAGCACAGCACAGGTGTGGTGGCACAGTGACATAAGTGTAGCATAATGCAGCACAGGCATCACCTGCTCAGGTTAACTGTTGTGTGGGTCACTAACTCCTCACTTTACAGTGGTCTTCTGCTTACCATCACTGCAGAAACAGTTCTGGAATTTTAGAGAGCTCACTTGGTGTGGTCATAACGTTGTGTTAAATATCATGTTATATTATAGAAGTGGTTAATGCTATTTTTTGTGCTTAATTTGGAATTCAGTTTTAATCTTTCTGAGAAGATCTGGACTCTGATAATGCCATAGTCCTGTCTGAAGATGACTTTTTTAGTAGTTCATTCTTAGAGATGGAAACAAATGTCAGCATGTCATATGACAATATCTGGTAGCCTTCCTTCAGTTTGTTTAATTTGTTGGGGTTTTACTGTTTTTTGATGACTTGAGAACAAAGATCTTCACCTTTGAATTTATCTGATGGTTTCAAAGGATCAAGGTCCACACTTTCTGTGTGGTAGCTTCTAAATTGGAAGCAGTGAGCTTGCACATCTCAAACTAAGTGTAAGTGAAATACATGGGATGTATTTGCACTTTTTTCTCTTTTTAAAAGGTAACAGTTGCTTATGGTAGTGAGCCACAGAACTACACAACACCTAAAATTACAGGCTATTGGGAGAAAGCTGTAGTGGTCTCCCACCTCTTAAGGGTTCTTGGAGACACAAACATTCAGTTCCTTCCTATGCCTTGAAACAGGAACTGGACCTGTCGTTCGTCCCTTTTAAGGGCCTTACCTGATTGATTATGCAGTCATCCACCTCTCTGACTTTCTGGTGGTGTACAGTGTTCATAGTTACTGTTAGCATGCAGTGTTTATACTGTTAGTCTGTAGTGTTTATCTGTGTGGCTCAGGTGGCTTTCCTTTATTTGCTCTTTTGGTTTCTGTTCTGGAAGGCCTCACAGTTTCCTATTCTGAAAATGACCAAAGGACAAAACTGTAACTACTTTTGGATGTGGACAATTTTAAGACATCAAAACATTTAACTGTCCAATTTAAGCCATTTCCCTAGACTTTCTCCAGAGTCAATCAAAAAGAAGAGGCAGAACCAGCTCTGATCCATCCTATTATTTTGTGCATATATCTTATGACAGAATGAGTAGTTTTTTGGTGATGATGGGCCCCCGATTGAACCAAGATGACTAATGTCAGATAAATGTCATTTAGATTGCTAAAGTAGCTACAGCTAAGTCTCAGCTAAATGTTTTACTGAAGGAAATTAAAAAACCTGTGGCGAAGAAAGCATTGACAGTGTGCATTCTTAGCTCTTTTACTGCTAGCTTGGAAAACATTTTTTAATCATGTGTCTGCCCAGCCATCCTACCTACTCCTTTTCAGAGAGTTGAATTTTGGTATATGACACAGAATATTTCATCTGTCTAGTTCATTTCACATTCTGTTAGTTTCTTTTACATAATGAGAACTCCTTGGCCATGACCTTTCATCAGAAGAAGACTAATCACTTGAAAAATATTCTTTGAATGCCTGAAAAAAACTCTACCATGAACGTGCATGACAATAATTAAATACATTTTGCAAATGGAGGTAGAGAGCAGGGCATGTGGAAGGAATTTGTGACTAATTGTAGAGTTTATTCTGCAAATGTATAGAAAATAAAATGTTTGTACTGTACTGAAGTACTCAAGCACTAGAATATTAATCTGATGAGTAGATCTTTCAGGGAGACAGGAAAAACATGTTTGTGTCTAAAAAAAATGCAGTGAATCATTCATTAAAATATGAGTAAAAAAAAAAAAAGTAGTATTAGTATTGTCCCACTTTTCTTTGCAGAATATTCACTTTAGTGCTTTAAGTTGGTCAATCCTCTGATGATCCCCAGAAGGTACAGTTTAACATGCATATAATTGTTTTGTAGACTGATTTTTTCAGTTCAGCCTATTATTCTTTTACTTTGCACTGTGCAGTTTCTACAGGTCTTTCCATGCACACCCTGCATGGAAAGTCTGGAAGTGAGAACATTCATACTAAAAACAAGCCAGAAAAAGTAAGGTAACAATGAGGCTAAGAAACTTAAGTTTGCGTGACTACTCTTATTTTATCAGTTTATATAATTTTGGATATTAGGAAGAAGTTCCTCACAGAATGGGCTGCCAGGGAAGCGATAGAATCATTCTCCCTGGAGGTGAATCCTTTAAGAAGGGACTGGATGGACTTAGTGCCATGGTCTATTTACCAAGCTGATATTTGACAAGCTCTTTTCTAACCTATCTGATTCTTTGATAATGGCAGTAATAATAACAAGATTATTCCAATTTCAAGTAGTTTTTCACAATGCATCTCATTTCATTGGCATATGGGTATGGTCTGTTTAACATACAACTGGAGCTTTGAATATATTTTCTTACTGAATACCTCCTAATAACTGAAATGTTCTCCAAGAGAAAATATCAAGCTCTCTATTAAATTTCATTCAATATTCTGAAGATCTGAAAGGTCAAGGTTCATCCAGTAGGCTCCTAAATCAGTTGTGTGAATTAGAAGTGCAATTATGCCCTAGATTTTTGAAATCTTAACTTTTCCATCTCACACAAGATTATCTGTCATTAAACAGCTACGTATTCCTCCCACTGTATCCATATTTATCTGTTGATCAGAACATGTTTGCTAGTTTGAGCCATTAAGTTATCTGCAATAGGTCTCAGTGGTCTTTATTTTCAGCAGTAATTAAAACGTCATGATAGCAGAAGTTCTTTCAGGCCTCTGTGTACACCACTAGCACCTTACAAGAGGAGTGTGTTACTATATCATGATATATTTGGAACAGCAAGTAAATCAGAGGCTAGGGGTCTGGCTTAATAATTTCAGACTGCAACTACAGAAGAAGTAGCAAGACAGTGGAAGAGGAAATGTTGACCCTTTCTGTATTCCGTAGAGAACATTTATTAAGTGTGGTATGCTGTATTTTTTCTCTTTGTTCCTTCAGAAAAACTCTCTTTATATTTGGAGACGAGAAGGGATTATTACAGTGTCTTCTCATGTTAAATAGGCCATAAAATGTCACCCAATTGCCTCTGTACTGAACGTAGTGTCTGTTTGCTGGATTTTTGAGATTTTGCTGAAATTTGATATAGTAATCTGTCTAGCACATCTCTAAGTGAGAAATTTTATTAACCTTGATAACTGACTTATTTTCTTGTTCAAAGAAATAGGATAAACATGTGTAACAACAGATGCTTTTAAAAACACATTATCTTAGTTTCGATCAGTTCCTCAGTGATTATACAAATACAGTAGAAGTTGAAGATTCATGTCTTCAGATCAAAAGTTTTGGAAAATATTCATGATTTGGTTTAAAAGAGAAATTATTTTAAAGATTATGATAATATGTATTACTCTAGATATGTATTTTAAATTATCCAAAATTTTAAACACCCTCATGAAAATTTTTGTTTGAATTTAATTGTAAGTTTTAAAAGGCATATTTTTCCCTTCAGCAGAAATAAAAACACTTTACATATCAAAAGATTTTTGAAATAAGCTTCCTGAATTCTCATCATAATATTGAGTATTTATGATGATAAGGAAAGAACCTGTGATGATTAAAAAAAACGTAAAGCAAACCAACCTACAAAACCTGGTCCAAAGGATCAGTGAGGAGGCAGTACAGGAAGCAGAAAATAAGTTCTTTACAAATTACCATTGAACATGGCAATAACAATCAATGTTATGAAATTACAAGGTAGTCAATCAAATTCATGTAATTTCTCAAAACGTTCCAGGGGATGAAATCAGTCTTTTGATGAAATTGCAGTTTTGCTAATACTACCTTGACACAGACAATACTAATACAGACCAGCAGGAGGAGAAGATGCTGAGGTATTGTAAATCTGCTCACTGCATATTCAGATAGCAAAGCTAAAAAAAATACTGCTCCACTTAAGATGATTGGGGGGAACAGTGTGGAGAATAAGGGAACAGAGGCATTTGAAAACTAGCTGCCATCTGCCTCAGACTATCTCAGAGCCTATTTCTCCTAATTTGTGGCCTTGTGCATTGCAGATACCTCAGCAGCTGGGAAGAGCAAAGAAGAACATGGAATCAACCTTTCCCAACAGTATTTCAAGGTGTTATTGGTGTAGGATGAAATACATAGATGAAGAAAAGCAACCAAACTTAAAAGCTTTTTAATGTGAAAATGTTTTGAATACCCACAGTTGAATGTATCATTTACTGCGCAAAGAGTGGCGATTAAGAAAACCTCAATTCAATTTTGCAGGCATTTTGCAACCATCTTGCACAAGCAGAAATGAGGCTGAAAGCAGACAGCAATCAGACAAAAGTGCTCCACTTATGTTTTGACATTTTATTAAAGCCCAGTAGAGTTGTTTTTATCAGCTGTTCAGAGGGGAAACATTAGTTTGGTACACAGAAGAACTAGTGCTCCTCTAGATACAACTGGCAGGTGCCACTAGACAAGGCACAGATAGATTTGCAAAGTCAAAACATTTCAGAGATTTGTCAAAAAATATTTTTATAATTATTTTATTTAGAATTTTTTATTTTCCATTCTGGTTGTCATCTAATGTGCTGCTATCTAGTATTGAATGGCTCCAGGGCCCTGCCAGAAACCTGTTGCCATGTGTTTTGATACAGCCAACACTTTTCTGTACCTCCAGAATGTGGGTTACCAATTGCGATTGGCTGCTTACAGAATTGCATCACCTAAAAGGTCTTCTGTTCCTCCCACCCCCCTGTAACTCTGTATCTCTTCAACAGCCATCTAACCATGACATCATGTGAAAGAATGAAATGGCTAATGTTTAATTTTTATAGGACAGAACAGTCTATACCATGTGTAATATATACAATAAATCTATTATATTGAAGCATCAGACTAATAGTTATAAAATAGGGCATTTTTATGTAGGTGGAAAAGATTAATTTAAATACTGTTTTTTGATGAGGTGTTTTGCTAATTGAAAGAAAAAGGTGGACACATTAATCAAGAAGTTTTTTCAAATCAAATTTGACAAATTTTGCATAGAATGCAAGTGTATAAGAAACTTGACTAACACCAAAGTCTTAGATTGAAAAAAATACATTTTTAATGGAAAAAATTCCTAACAAGTTAATTAAGCATAGATAAATATTTCCAGTATGTAATAACAATAAACTTCTTAAGAGAGCACTGATCTTAAGGATTTTTTCTAATCAATTGTAAAAATTAAAGATCTTTAGAGCAACATGATCCCTAAATTTTCTTTTTATTGTATATGCATGTATACAGGTATGTATAGTTTTTTTCCCCACACAGCTATTATTTCAAATGTCAGGAAAATGTTTAGACAGTCCAGAGTATATCTTATTATTGTATTCCTCATCATATATATCAGATTCTAAGCCACAGGCAAGCAGCACCTACCTGGCTACTTCTTGAACTCTTAACAGGATCTTCCATGATAAATATTTCATGCACAAATGTGTATGAATCATATGGAAAGTTGCTTTGGCATATCATATAATTTTTCCAGTCTGAGTAGCCATCTCATAATATTATGACTATTGTCTACCATCTGTATCAGATATACTGGTCAGGTGCAGAAAAAAATGTTAAAAATTGTCATTTGTTTAAGATAGGGCTAAATTAATTACTACACATCTCTAATAGAGCTTTCCTAAACTGCAGTTTACAAAGTGCTACTTCCATGAAAACTAGAACCAAGAGTTTCTTTGTATCTCGTCATAACTTTCTAGGTGTTTCCTCACAAGTAATTGACTTTCTTCCCCTCTCTAATGTGAGTAATCTTTGAAGAGACTTGAGAAATAAGAAATCCCAAAACCAGTATTGAAACTATGAAAATAAAAAGATATAAGAGATGTAAATAATGTAGATAAAAGGAGTTTATTTACATTAATGTAGATCAGGAGGTTTACAGTCCTTACATTGCAGAATGGTCTTGAAGCTTGTAAATTGTATTCCTTTCAAAAGGAGTTTAAAAGCTGTGTGACCAGGGTTGATCTGATCAGGAATATAAATTTTTCAGGGAGGTTTAATATGGATCAGATATTGGGTCACAGACAGCTGGTTCAGCTTGCTAGAAGCTGCTAGAGTTTTCTCATGCTCACACATGGCCTTACCTTCTCCTTTTCTGGCAGCAGATTCTCAGAGAGTTCCAAAGGGTCCTCTGAGGATCCTGGATCCAGGAGCTCTTAAAGCAGAATTCAGCTAGGAATTTCAAAATTCTCTGCCAAACAGTATTTTCTTGACAATGATCAATCTAGATTGATACAGTCATTCTCACAGAGCAATTAGAACAGGAGAATAAGAATACAAGTTTTTATATAAAGTGACCCACTTTAGAAATATTTAGAAATCTTGTACTCTAAAACATAACCAGTCAGGTGAACACTGAATACAGAAGGGCTTCTAAGCCAGCACTTAATTTGAGAACATGAAACCTGAATGCTATCATAAAACCACCTCTGTGAAAGTGGCGCAATATTTTTTTACTTGTTTTGTATTTTTTTTATATATTAAATTTTAGAGATGAAAAGCCAAGATAATGGCATTTAAATTATAACATGGATACCACCTGTATCTAGTTTAACATCAAGTTATGTATTTTGACTTGATAGAGTCAACATATTTATCCATTAGCAAGTTTTTCATACTAGATTTTTGAACCAAAATGATTCAATAACTCATTTTCTTTGTGATACCTCAGTTTCTACTGCTGTGTAACTTTAGCAACCCTCTGTTCTCATGCTTCACCATTAGACATTTTCGTTCCCTTTCAAAGATGTGTGATTTACTCTGACATCTGACTGATCCTTGAGGGGAGGAAGAGATGAAGAAGCAGGAAAGGGCAATAGTAGTGTTTTATTCAATTGCCAGTGTATAGCAAAATGCAGCACATATTTAATCAAGGAATTCTTTGTGGCTTTTCTTTTCCAAGATGAGGTAGTGGAAATAATATATATTGCACTTCTCTGAAGCATCTTTTGATAATATAAAAAACATTGCCCCTATTCCTCAAAGGTGAGAAGTGAAGTTGTAAGGAATTAAGTGACGTTTTCTGAATTCACACATTATTCAATATAACATAAAATTAGGTCATCTTGTTCTGATTCTAGTGCATAGTTCAACGTACTCCAGTGAGAACTCAGCCTCAATAAGGCTTGGGGAAAAATAGATTCAGTAATTCAGGACTTCTCCAGTTTTTCTTCTATTTTGAGATACTTAGTTGATACAGGTTTCTTATGCCTTTTGTTATACCTTCTAAACAGTTCTATGCAACCCTGCCAAATTGCATGTCTTTCTTCTTTGCTAACAAATGAATTATTGTTAAAAAGAAAAAGTCTTAAGCAATTAAAATCTCTCATCTCATGAGATGAGAACTTCCTTAAAGTTTTTTTTTATTTTGGTTTTTTTTTTTCCCCTAAGAATGGATGGAGAGGGCAAATAGAGGATGTGTTTGTCAGGAAGATTATGTGTTTAGTGCTAAAAGGTTTTATGTGGAGAATTTCTGAAATGTTGTCCCAGAAGTGATCACTTACTGGTAAAAGCTTTATATGAGATCCCATGAAAATAGAACTTTAATCTTTCAAGCTAATCTAAATAATGTAGACAGATTTATTTACAGAAGGATTTTTACAGAACACAATAAAGATTCTGGAAACAAATTGCTCGCGGTCTCTTTTGGATTAGGCTACATTTTTAGATGTCATTTAAAATGCATATCCTTTTTTGTTAAGTTTTTTGTTTTGTTTTAGTGGAATAACTTCCCCTAATTCCTTGCTCTTTCTTTTTCCTTGAAAAAATAGGTTGTTTCCTTTCAGGCATCTCTTAATATCTTTTTGCTTTTCTGAAACTCCATTTTGAAGAAAAAAGAGAATAAGATAGTTTGGTGAAAATGAAGTTAAAGAAATGTGATAGATATCCTGCTGGCAGACAAGAGAATTAAATGACATAGTTGTGTGAGCTTGTTACTTTCTCTTGGGGGAAACCATCTTGCAGTTCATTGATGTGGCATTTCCTTTTTCTGAACATTCCCAGAGCACATATGTTCAGACCTTTGTACCTTACTTTTCTATATTTGGGCCCTGGAGCTTGTTTTGCAAACATATGAGAAGCAGAAGCTTTTGCTCATATGTCCCACTTTCAGAGTCACATTCAATCCAGTTTCTAAGCTGTTATCATTGCTGCTGTATTAGCCTGGTAAAGTACAGTTTAACAGGCAGTAAATTTTGTTTATCATCATTGCCAGAAGAAAGTATAGCAAAAATAAAGCTTCCAGTAAAGATGAGTAAGAATGGTATTTTTTCAAAAAGCCTGTAACAGAGGATACTCTTGTATCATACCTGCCCCTGAAGGTGGGGTAACTGAGGTTCTTGTTGATCATGATCAACAAGGGAGGATTCAAGTGAAATGACACTAAATCACTCGTGTTTCTAAAAATACATATGGCAGGTTTGTTTCAAAACAATTTGGTTGCAATGGAAAGCAGGTATGTAGCCATTTTGGTTATTATCTGTAGAAACAGCAATATGCAATAGCAATATGAAAGCATAAAGATAACACTTAGAACATGAATTCAGCTTCCTGATGCTTTCCCTTCCCAAAACATTCTTTCTTACTAGTTTTCATAGTGATACCTGATGACTGAATTAACTGGGTGAGCCAAATCTATTACTACTTCAAAAAGATGGATGCAATGTCAGGTGCTGCTTTAAGGTTCTGAGTTATTTGGCCAATAGTAAGCCTGGACCAGTCTCTGGTTAGTTTATTTATATTTAAACTTTGACAACAAAGAAGTTTTTGGTGAGTTGTTTTCTATTATGTACCAAGACAGTTTTTTGGCATCAAAATTCTTGAAGGGTGGAATAATATTTGGTTTGTCTTAAAATTTAACTTTTCACTTATTTTTCAAAGGCCTTGCACATGTTTGGCCTGCACTGATCACAATGGTTTGACCATTTGTCCCCAGAAAACTGCCAAGTGTTCCCTAGTGCAAATATTAGCTTAATGTCCTGTATGTCAAGGTACATTTTACTCATGAAGCAGGATTAGGTAACATTCATCTTTTTTTCAGTGCTCTTAAATTATATTGCAGGTCAAAACTTCAGCTGATAAGTTTACCCAGTTAAGCATCTAATCAAATTAACTTTCTTCTGCAAGAAAGAAAAATGCTTCAACCTGTCAGTCTTTCTAAATATGGATGATAAATCTCAACATCATTAATTCCTATTGTTCAGTTTCTAAAGAGTTAATCTAGAAGGCTATGCAGAATAATCAAGAGTTTAAAAAAAAAGATACTCTGATTATTTTTAACCTCATGTTTAGTACATTTTTTATATTGCTCTACTGTTATTTTATTTCTTCATAAAGACAAGGTACATTTCAGGAGCTCTACATTTAAATGTTAAGCAGCCAAGCTAGTAAAAATGATCCTTCCTTCCCAGAAAAAAAGCTTTGCCAAAACTATTGCAGAGTGTCCTTTCTCTTAATAAAATTATGTACATATTGTATTAATATATACATAGTCATTTGATTGAGTTGCATGTGCATTTCAAGAAAAAGAAAAATTCTAAGGAAGCCTGGAAATACTTTTTCTGATATAGTTTTATGTGGTTACATATTTGTTTGAGAATTACTAAGGAGCTTGTTCACAGATTTCTATTATCATCACTTGTAAGTGTGACAAAACATGGACCTTGGGTTGGAAAGAGAAGTATTGTTCTAGTGTAATTCACACTTAACTGCAGCAGTTGTTTTCTGTCTTTTCCAAAGACAATGACTGGTTGCAGATCCTATCTTAGGCATTTGGATAGTGCCATTTCTTTTTCTGTTGTTAGATTACAGTATTATGGTACTGTTCATGCCAATAGCCTTAGGCAAAGGAAGTGATGAGAAATATTGCTTTCTACACTTAGGAGCTTTGCATGGAGATCTATTGCAAAGTTTTGGATTATACTTGAAATCTGTTTCCCAAATTTTAAACTGAGCTGGTACTAGACACAAACTTTTTTCTTCACATGTTGTGAAATAAAATACTCCGGCATGGCATAGATTTTGGCCAAAAAAAAAGACAACCATTATGTCCTTTTCTCTGAAGGCGAAAGGCATTTTAAGAATCAATATACAGCAAGACACTGAAGGGCATTTCGTATGTCTGTACTTCAGAAGACTGGTGTTTTCCTTGTGAATTATCATAAAATGTTGATGTCCTGGATATATTTCTGCCTCTGGAAACCCAGTGGTACTGAACTAGAAATTACCTGTAGTGCAATTTTGATTCCTTTTTCCCACCTCTAAAAATAATGTATAATTCCTTACTTGTTCTGCCAAATCTGTGGTGGAAGAACTCTCTTCTTTTCTCCATCTAGACCATTGCCACTTTCTTGTAAGTGGAAGAGGAGACAATTAGATGTTTATCTTCTATTTTAAAGTTAATTAACTTCCAGTTCAAGTTGTTTCATCCTACAGATTGATTCTGGAGATAATTAGACTTCACTGAGCCTGTGCGTTATAACTCTGTCCCTTACCAGACCTTGAATACCTTCTCTGGTATTCACCATTTTGCTATAGCAGCCATTCATAACAGATTTGATGGAAAATCTGCAGGCACACTTCTCTGGCTGATTTCATAGAGGAATCACCATTCATTTGAGCCAACTTTAGAGTGCACTGAGGGCAGATGAAACAGCTGAGCTAAGCAGAAGTCAATTAGTAATAGTGCTATTTCTTTTTCCTTATAAAATAAGTACTGGCGTATCGAGATGCACAGGTGATTTTTTTTTTTTTTTTTTTTGGAAATTAGTCAGAGCTAGAATTTGTATAATAATTTGCTGCCTTTTAGGGAAAAGTGTGACTAGCAGAAATTTACAGTGCTGCGTACATTAAAGTGAAAACTATTATAAACAGTTGTTACTGTGTATGCAAACAAGGAGCTGAATTTAGCTTCTGTTTGAGCACATTAAGGCTAGATGAGCATCTGTAAAACCCAAGTGATACTTCTGACAAAAATAACTGGATGTCTAAAATTGGAGTTTTATATGAAAATGTTGATGTTTTTCCTCCACTGTGCTGTCCAAGGAATTCGAGAAACTTCTGCCTTGTACTACAGTGCAATGTAGACATATGGCTTTGTTCAACCACTGAAGATGATGTGTTGTCAAAGACTCATACCAGCACTTGTTTCACCAAATAGTTTGCTATGAGGAACAGGGAATTCAACCTGATTATCAAAATCTGATGTTTTCAAATAGCATGAGAAATTTTTAACTGTTATGTTTCCATGACAACAGCTTTTCTTTTTTTCCAGTTGTCTTCATGATTTATCTTTGTCATTTGCCACATGAAAGGAAAGATTTTGTCAAACCTTTTGTGTTTGATTAGTCTGTCAGTGTCTGTCAGGAAAGGCATCCCTGTGGGGAAGAAGACAGGTTCCCATCGACTGATCCCAGCAGTTACAATGGAGTCTTCCCTAACTACTCCCCATTTTTGCTTTTATACTGTGTTGACGTTTAGGTGGAGCTTGTGTGATTCTGGTCATACATGATGTTCAGTAGTCATACCCTGGAGATGGATAATGTCAGTATTACATCTGAGGTAGCCTTTAGGATGATGTACATTTGTGATCTTGCCCCATTTGCATCTTGCCCCATTTCAACAGCAAGAAATCTCCCTTGTTTGACAGCTGCCATGTGGTTTATCACTTGCAAGATACCACCAAGTTTCCCCTTTCACAAGGATTTTAGCAGAGTCTGGCCATGGTGTCTCCACTCTGTTCCACCCTCCCTTTAGTCCCCCTCTGTGTGTGGGAAGTTGGCCTGGCTACATTCCATCTAGGGAGTAGCAACTGCATTTCACCCAGGGAGTAGCAACTGTATTTTAGCCTATAATTTCTATATTGTTATAACTTGTTAGAATATTAATCTTCCCAGTTTTGTCTATTTTTTTACCCTCAGGCATTTTGCCACACCATTCATGAAATTACAAAGTACACTGTTTTATATTTAATCATCACGAGACTTACTTGCCTCATCTTCACTGCAGAATATGCACACAACTGCAATTACTGCCCTGTGCAAATTGTATAGAACATAAACTATCTTGTACTACTGAGGCCAGAATATTTTTTATGTAATCAACATGATTAAATTGTAATCAGGCTTCAGTGATACTTTATGTCATCAATTAGATAAGTAAAGCTTTAAAATAGGTGCTATAAAATAACATTAACAACACAGAGGTCAATTTTCTGTTCTTTACTGTGAATATATGAGTAATTGTAAACCCAAGTATTGGGTTATTTTGAGTGTCTCTGATTTTGGATGATCAGTTTCAGGTACTGAATAATTTTCGTAGAGCTACGCAACTTCAGATCTCATTTAAAAGAGTTTGAAAGTACAAACATACACTATCTGTCTGTCCGAATAAATAAACCAACTTCTTAATACTGTTCTAACCAGAGAAAATCACAGTGAAGTATCCAATCTTCTTCCAACTCACAAAAAAAAAAAAAAAATTAAAAAAAATCATCTATGAAAATGGGGAGAAAGTGTCATTTGTTCTCATTCTGTAGTCACCATTGTTTCCCTAAGGCTGCACCAAGCTTGCTAAACTATCCCCTCTGCAAGACAAAAGAAGAAATCAGATGTGTCTGTAGAGCTGAATACGTTGCCACCTGACAGAGCCTTGAGCAGGTGATGCAGGCACAGGTGCAGGGAACTCCTGTTGCCCCCGAGTGAAGACAAAGCTCCATTTCCCACGTAGTCAGAACCTACTTTGTGTTAGAATGAGAAATACTTTTCCTCTCTGGATTATGTGCACTTTGTATGTACATATAAAAGATCAAAAATACCTCTTTACTCTTTCACAGTGCTTTAAGATTCAGTTTCTGTGGTGACAGTTAATAAAAATATGTGGAAAACCATTCGTTCCATGAGAAGTGGGACAGACAACAACTGAGTTTTTTAGGGGTTTGTATTCTATATCCCTAATATTTTCTTCCTTCCTGCTGCAGTAAGTATAACTCTCTCCCATGGGAATACCTCTAGGCAAGAGACAGCACTGTGGTTCATTTAGACCTGTTCATATATTGATCACCTGGCCAATGCACACATCTGATGGGCCAGCTGGCTGCTGTCAGTGTGTTACGGGCTCTGCTCTCCCTGCATCTCATTTTTAGTAAGACTCTCTACCTAACAACCCACTTTTAGGAAACTTCTAGATAAGTAATGGACTGTGTTTGATAGATAGACAGATATTATACAAAAGTTTAAAAAGGTCCGCCAGATGGAAAATCAGATATTCAAAGCAATCATTTATGTTTTGTTCCTCTAAGAAATAAGTTAAGAATATATTTTATCAACATTATTCATGTCTCAATTTCAAGTACTCCAAAATGAAAAGATATAACAATTCAGATGGTCTTTGTAGAGTGATTTTAATGACTTTGTGAATATACTTTCTTTTTTAAAGATACTGTATTTTCCATCTTCATGTGGAATTTATGTAATTAGGAGGACTGCAACTTGTTGAAATATGTTATAGATATTTCTCTGAGATTTTACACACAAAGGTCAAAGTCCCAGATTCAGGTCCTAGCAGTTGCTTGTGCTTGTGAACACGTACACACACACACATGCACACACACAAACACTTGCACAAACAAAATCTTGTCAGTGTTTTGTTTTAAAGTACCAGTACTTCTTGCAGAGATATTTAAGATTAGTAGCTATTGATTTGTCTTGTTTCTGCTCTCATTTAATTGACACAAACAGAGGTTAGACTAACTTAAATCAATAGGGAGCACTGACCTATATTAGGTTGTTTTACATGGAGTTTAAACACTGAATGCTGATTTTTTTCATGATTTTCATGTGAATGACAATATGCTTTACAGCAATAAGTAGATATAGGCTGTTGGAATATAGGTTGCAAATCCTAAGATTAGTTCTGATGTTGAAAGGTCATTGTGAGACAATAATGGTAAAAGTGGCAGCTGTCTTTGCATGTAGGACACTTTTACATGCCACTTAAGTTATTCTCCTAAGAAAAAAATCCTCTTGAGGATAAAATTTATCTTTTGCTGTTCTTCACTTTTAGGTAAATAACTATTAATTATAAGTATTTAAGATCCTATCTATACTATGTGGAGTTTTTAAGTAAAAATTTTTCATGGACAGATATTAGACTGTTTAAATCAACTGCAGCATTTCGAATTTGATCCACTTGTCCCCAGGATGTCTAAGCCATTGCTTCTAATTTAGCTGATCTAAGAGGGAAATACATTTCTTACACGGCTCACCTTCTGAGCCCTCCATCATGTAATCTGGTAGATTTTGGCACCTGCTAGGTGTAATGTCAGGTATTTCAATGACACCGTCAAGATGGCTGCAGGCTGCAGGCAATGACTGACAGTCCGTGTCCTACTAGTGTACGTAAAAAAAATAGTTCCTTGAAGCAAATATGATTTCTTTTCCTCCCATAAAAACATGTATCTTTCTGAAATGACATTCATCCATTCCTTGTTCTATTTTCCGTTAAAATAGATACAAGAGAAATGATCAGGTTTATATTCCAAATTGACACTGAAAAATGTAGTGCTTGAATATTGTGTGCAGAGACAATTTCATATTTAGGAAAAAAATGAAGGGTATAAAGGGATAAAGTCATGTCTTGTTCCTAGATGCAGAGATGTTTTGAAAATTTCTCTAATGGATGATAATAGTTTGATGAATGGGACCTCTAAGTCTAGAGACAACAAATATTAGTAACTGTAGACTCCACTGTAGGTTTAACATATGAAAGTGATGAGAACAAAATGAGCTTGAGCCTCATCTTTCACTTGGGGAAAATGGAGAGTTCTCCTGAAATCAGTAGAATTGTATTAAAACAAAGATTTAGTCTGTAGAAGAGAAATAGACCAGAAGTTATTCTGCTGTAATAATTTCCAGATAATTCCCATATGGACCTTCTGTTCATGGGAAAAATGTTATTGTATTAAGAATAATTCTAGTCACTTTTTTAGGGTAAGCCAGGCATAATGCCATAATATCAAAATTTTTTAATCTGAGGAGATCAAGGGGTTTAAACATTATCACTATGATACAGAGATTTGGATATTGAGTTACTGATTTAATTCTAAAATACATTATCTTAATCAGGAGCTTTTTGTTGACTCAGTTAGGCTCAGGTATGCTCAATCTATCACAGTATACTTCATCTAAACCACTTCATATTTAGTATTCTATTTGATGGAATAAAGTAATAAAATATTTGTTCTTTATCACCGAAAAAGATATATATTCTGCAATATAAGTGATCATATACATTACCTGTAAAATTTTGATAGATGCACAGTAATTTTTTTTCCACTATTTTAGAATCATGGTTAAAATATGTTGTTAAAACTTTATTTTATAAAGGCATATCCATAAGAGAAAAAATTAATACCTAGAGAGAAAAAAAAAAAAACTCTAAGGAGGCTGTTTTCATCCCTTCCTTCTTATGACCTTTTAAAACTTCTGGATGTCAGTATTGGTTATCAGGTTATGATATCTCCTCACGCTTCTTCGGGGACTGACTGGTTTCAGGAATATGACACTGTCTGTATGCCAAGCTTTATCTCTCTCTTCAGCAGGCATTATTAAAACTGTCTTCTGTAGTACCTGCACTGGCAAAACAATCCTCAGTGTGGCAGTGAGACTCTGGCCTTTTTAGACAATTTTAGACACATGATCTACACTGGTTCAACAGAAAAGTGTGGGGGCAGATGAGCTTCATCTCACTTAACATAGCAATCACATGCACATTTTTACATCTGAGCTAGTTGTCTACATTTTCTCTTTAACTGATGAAAGGAAAGGACCTCCTGAGGGCAATTCACATAACCTTTCCCAGACATGCCTTGTGAGAAGTGGTAAGTGGCATTTCCAAAAAAATCCATTTCTCTCCACTGGCTGTCAATTGAACCTTGGCAGATAAGATATTTAAATATCTATACTGTGGAAGTCTCAATTTACATGAGAAAACTTAATTTGAGTGTCACAATTTCACCCTTATGATCATTCTCTCTTGCTTTCTAAGTGATCTGAGGACTTAGGAGACAGCCAGAGCAAAGGTACAAGCCAGAACATGCAGATGTGTCAGATGTGCATGGTGGGCTTACAATCACTCTGAGAACTGTTCATGCAGAGCAGCACTGGCAAGGCCAGCAGGTCAGGAGCAGGCAGCAAGGATTCCTCTGTCCTGTCAGGTACTGTCCCTGCACATTAATTACCAAATTCTGCTGCTGTGCTGATCTCTTCCAGTGGTTAGTGTACTTGTGGATAGGTATCTGTTTATTTACTAGCTCTAATCAGGGAGAAAGGAGTCTTATATAGTTATTACATGTGCTTTTCACAGATCTGACTGCAAAGAATTAAACTGTCCCATGTTACTAAGTGCCAGCTTTTGTCTTCTGCCTTCTGTTGTCTATGTAGTTGAAGACCTGAACCTATCAGATTTTCCAACTGATCAGTTTGCTACTGATTCAGTATCATCAAAGTAAGATATAAACTTGTAAAATTAGCCCTACAATCTCCATACAAGAGTATTTCAGTATTGAGCCATGTTATTTAATGCATTTTAGATTATTAGACTGTAGCACCCTGATCTTAAAATGTGTTCTGCAATTCATAGAAGAAAGATCAGAGTGGAGCTGAAACACTACCTTTCATGAAAACAAGCAAACAACTTTTCTGATGGGACATAATACTGAACAGACCAATGGGATGACACACAGACAATAAAAAAGCAGTACTGTAGTTACTGAGAAATCAATAACTACTGTTTGATGAGTTTAAAGATTTCTTTGGACATTAGCAAATTAACTTGAAATGGAGTGAAACATCTATAAAAAATTAGTCAATCTAAAGCTGCAAAAGGAGGAAGTTTAAACATTAGACAGTCATTTGCTAGGGTGCTGAGATTTGTTAATGTTGATCTGTTCACCCATGGAAATGAACATAACTTGCTGAGGATTTTTTATATGACTTGCAAAAGATGGCTTTAAGTTTAATTGCAAGACTATTTCTCAGTATGTAAAGTGGAAGTATTCATCACTTTAAAACCTTTGCTCCAAAATATACATAATAAAAGATGTCATATGAAAAACTGGTGGAAGTAGGCCAATGGGTAATGAATTCATTTACAGCTTGACTATACTGAGGTTTAGGAAATGTCTTTTAATAGTTACATGCCAACTAGACTTAGCATGGAAGAAAAAAAATATATAAATAACTATAGATTAGGTACTAAAGATGACCAAATTACATTTCAGTTGCTTTTTTTCAGTATATTCAACTTTTTAATTGCAAATATTTCATACCTATTCATAATTAGAACATTATTGTAGCAGAATACAATCAAAACCTTCTTCAATTATCTGTGTAGAATCAGTGCAAATCTGTGTTAAACTGAGCCAGACTTCCTTGATTATTAATGTAATCGGTAGAAAAGGGATCTTAGAATGAAGCAATAAAAGATAAGAACATTAATTATATATTTTTAAAATTTTTATACATGTAGAAATTAATGTATGAAATTCAGAAATTCCTTTGCCACATAATTGGCAAGTTACTCTCACCAAGAGAGTGGAATCAGTGCTTGCTTTTCAGGCTCTGTTCTCCACTGATGTCTGCCCTGGCAACACATGTTCATCTTGGCAAGGCTTTGCAAGCAGTGTGATAGTGATGCTTTCTGTCCCAGAGTTGCAAATGCTGCTGCAATTGATGCATTGTTAACTTTGATGGCAGCCATGGACTACTACCATGGCTTTATTCTTCTGGCTGCATTTTCCAGGATGAAGGAGCTGGATGTTGAACACATCTATATCTGTGTCTCTGTGTGCACACTCCTTAGCTGCTGGCACACAATTGTGTTTGAAGAACGCAGATGGGCAGCTCAGTTCCATTTACCTCTGGTGTGCATTCTGTCATTGGCAGCTGATATGAGGAAGCCACAGGGACACATCTCCATACAAATGTGATTTTAAAAAGGCAATTTTCTTTTTTTATGGTGGCTTTACAGAGTTTTCACAAAATTTAATGTGCAGATGACTTGCTGCAGCATATTGAAAGTCAAAAGGGCTCATTCAACTTTTGTGTTTAACAGATTACATGATGTCTCAAAATTAAAATAGCTGCAATTATAAAATATTATTTGTGGTTAGAGACAGTGGACTTCTTTGCAGAGTTTCTATTTAATCATGCAAGATACTCAGCTGCTCTGAAGAAAATAAATTAGGGAGATATTAAAAACAATCAGTATAATTACTACTTAAATGCAGGTTTAAAGTTTTAATGCTTTTGAATTATAGTTCATTATCCCTACAGTGAGAGAAGCCTGTATATTGCAAGACAGATTGTGAATCTTTGTTAATGTATTTATTGCTGTGCTTTAGTGCTGTTGCTCTGCTGAGCAGTGCTTGAGCAGAATGTTCAGATAACACCATCTCTGGAGAAGGGACACTCCATGGGCCAAGGCAGCGTTGCTCCCCTGTGCCTCCCCTGTGCTGGGCTGTGCATAAGCTGAGGGAGTTTTCCTGTCTTTAATGCAGTCGGTGTCAGGAGAAGCAGAACTGCTCCCAGCACTAATGGGGCTCTGGGCCAGGGGAAAACACATTCTCTTGCTCAGTTGTGTCCATATCTGCAACACCCATTCCATGAATCTTGCAAGATAGCAGGTGAAACAGAAGCATGTATTTGGCCCATAGATGATGATGTTGACTGTACTGATTTAGTATTGCTAAAACTGACTGAAAAAAATTTAAAAATAGAGACATGAAAATTTCCATAAGTATTCAAATATTAATAAATTAATTTTAAACTCTTCCTTCAGTAACTGAGCTATATATAACTACAAAGTCTCAGTAGCCTGTGAATTTATACAGTTAGCTGATATAAGAAATAATATATTTACTCCTTACAAATTTCAGGTGCTTTTCGAATTTCACTCTTCTTAACCCTGCAACATATCCAACATGGTAAATCCTTGTCACTCCTCATACTAGAGAATTCTTGCTTTTGCAAACACTTTCCACTTGACCTAGTGCTTGATAGTTATTTTATTGAATTGAATGATAGTGCTAATAGAAGAAACAATACAATCACTCAGAGATGTTTGTGGAATTATTCTTTAAATGAAAGATATTAAGAAAATGGAATACATGGAAATGCTAACAATAATTAAATAATAGTATGATGAAATAATTCTCAGTTCTCAGCATGAGGGAAAGCATCTGCCTTTGACATTTTTGAATGATGAGTAAATTTTTTAAAGTTAAATAAATTGAATAGTTTTTCAATAAAAATGGCTTTTAGAAAAACCCTAAGTATGCTATTCCTAAGTTGTACAGTTCATATCAGTTATTTTAAAGTACAAAATTGCCTTAATTTTTATATTGAACAATTTATAGGATCCATTATAAACATTTTGTTATTAAATTTTGATTTTCTATTTTTCTTTCAAAATAGTTAAATGGCTACAGACCCTTGCTGGGGATTTGTTTTTGCTGACATCAACATAGCTGTTCACCATTCACATCATTCCAATCGAACTTTGAAGATTCCAAAGATTTAAATGATTTTTATGTACGGGTAGTTACAATTATAATAATTATGTGGGGTAGACTTGTATATAGACAATTTAATTAAAAAAAAAAAAAACTTCTTATAAATGATGGCCACCTGTGTAATAACATCTAATTAAATGGGAAGGCATCAAGGACAGTTTTTTATAAATTCATTTTGCTATAATTTTTTGAGATAAAATGTATTACAAAATCATCCCCAAGAGACATAAAATTATCTTTTACTTGCAGATGTTTATGTATTGCATTCACTGTGCTTGATATGAACTTCTTTTCCACATCTGTTTAAAAGAGCATCTTACTATATGGGATATTGGACTCATTTGCCTTGTTTTGAAAACCTTGCTACTCCCCACAAATTGTTTCCTCTTCTCATTTTAAATATTTTTAAGTCTGTCACTTGTTCATGCAAATATTGGCTCTGGACAAGTTTAGATCTTATTTAGATGATTCAGCTTTAGAGAAAATTATTCAATAGATACCCCTGAGATCTGGAAATCGAAAAGATTTTTCACATATTTTTTGCCTTGGTCTGGCAAATCAGTGAATTGGGAAAGAAATGACAATAATCAGTGTAAATAATCCTTTTATAATGACATTTCAAGTTTTACAATTTCAAGTTTTACCAGAAAAGGATATCACTGAGCATTCTTTAGTTGGGAAATTCTAGTCCCAGCTCTGCTGGCCATCTGCTGTATGATAACCAAGTCACTTCTCTTCCTCAGGTTTTCCATCTGAAATGGAGGTACTGATACTGCCTTCCACACTAGAGGGTGAGATCTAGAGATACACAGTCATACAGTCATAGAACATCCCAGGCTGGAAGCAATCTCAAAAGATCCTCTGATCCAACCTTCCATGGAAAAGGGAGTCTGGATGACATTACAAAGCACTCAGTCCAATAACACCTCAAAAACCTTGAGCAGTGGGGACTCTACCATGTCCATGGGGAAGTTGTTGCAGTGAATAATTATTTTCACAGTGAAAAATATATTCCTTATGTTGAGTTGAAACCTCTCCTGGTGCAACTGTCACCTGCCACCCCTTGTCCTCTCCATATGGCTCCTTGTGAAGTGAGAGCCTCTGTCTTCTTTGCAGCTGCTGTCACTGTCATTTTTAATAATTAACCACTTTTGAAAATTCTCTGTATTGTGGATTATCTCATGTAGGGAAATCTTTCTAACAAGATTTACAGAACATAGATAAAATCTAAATGTGACTCATCTTTCAAATTCCAGAAAAGTAAAATTCCATCTTCAATTTATTGAAGTACTTGTTATGAAGATACACCAAAAGAAATGATGGACTATTGAATAATATTTGAGCTAGGCTTCTTATATTTTACACTGTCATTACCAGTGAATCAGAACTGCGAAGAGATAATTTAGTTGTGATATGCATAAAAAAAATAAATTTAACATTAGTTTACACAAACTCCTTGGGTAATTGTTTTAGTAATCTCTACCCAGATTATAATTACAAAATGTAGCCTAATTTGTCAGTACTAGTAAAAGTTATTGGGAAAACCTGAGCATATCTAATCACAATTTTTTTTATCTTTAATTAACTTTTTTTTTCATTTTGGATTTCTGCAACTCAGTTTCAATTTCTGTTATTCAAATTCTTATTGTAATCTGCAATTCACATTTTTCAAATCTCAAATATCCAGAGCCACCCTAGGATCATGTTGTCTCATTGGTTTATAAATCATATGGTCTCTGAAACAACATCTAACATTAACATGAAACAGCATTTTAAAAGGATGTAATTAAAATAATAAAGTCATGTCATGGACCATGCCTTATTCAGTTTAGTCAATGATTTTTAATTGTTCCAGGAAAATAATTCAGAATAATTCAGTTTCTTGGCATGGTCAGTTTCCTTTTCACATTCTACTTTCTTTTTTTTTTTTTTTTTTTAAATCTGACTATTATTAAATTGCTATATTTTTAGTTTTATTCCTGATCAATTATAGCTATGCAGTTTGTTCTGAAAGGCCAACATTAAAGATTCTTCCTCAGTCTCTTTGTAAGGCTTCTGTAGGTTTGACAGCTTGTCTTCCAAATCTTCGGTACAGAGGTTCATGTGGATCTATCTCAGTACAAAATAATGTTGAGTAAAGGGATTGTTATATAATATTTTTGAAACAAGAATGAAAGGATACACTAGATTTACTGTAATAATTTAGATTGTTTTGTTGTAAAAATACAGAAATAAAAGGAAAAGAAGGAAGCCTGCAATTGGAGCCAGTAATGCCATAAAAAATTATTCAGAAGAGTCAATGAAACCACGTGCCAAGTTTAGAACAATTTCCCAATACATTGTAATGAACTGTAGACCTGGCAAATGGTGAAGCATCACAATAAAAATGTGCTATGAGAATAAAGGAGGAAGAATTTCAGTACTTCAAATGCTGTCAAAAAAGTACTGTTTTGTGTAAAATATTTTTGTTGGGTGAACTACCCAAACAAAAAGTCAAAGTGGACTGTGTCCTGGACAACAGAAGAGCCAATGTTTTCTGCCCACCTGAGAAAAGAAAAACCTTTCCCTGATTGAGAGTCCTATGTCTGATTAAGCCCTGAACATGTAAGATGAAGTACTTCAGAAGATACCTGCCAAAATACCAGCATAATCTGCTTTATCTTCTCTTTCATGGTAATCAATGCCCATTGGTTCAAGGGAATGCAGTATCTAGGAACCACATACTGTACCAAGAAAAAAATAATCATTTTTAACCCTTGCAAGTAGCAGAAATATTGAAATGTTCACAAAATATAAACATATAAATGGTGTAAACAAGCAGAAGGAAATATCAATCAGTATTGCTTATTTCTTATACCTGATTTCTTTTTTGTACTGTAAAATCCAACATGAGATAGTTCAGTTTTTACTGTGGTGTCCCAAGATCTTAAGGGATAAGTGAGGTCTCAAAAGGTGAAAGGATGGTGAGGTATCTAGAAGCTGAAAATGTTTTATCAAGCTATGCTACATGCATGTTACCTGTCATGAAATGATACTAATTTCAAAGAAGAAATTATGAGATGAAACTGTGGTTTCAAAAGCATGATTTTGTCCCAGTAAATATTGATGGTAGCAAAATGATACCCATACAAAGTGCTGTGCAGAGTACTGAACCATGTATGCTCTATAACTGGTATTACTTTTTTGTGGGCTACACCACTCTGAACTCATGAATCAAAGCAAACTCATATTTTTGTTAATTTAATTACAAGCAGTGTATATACTAAGTGCCCTGTTTCTATTGTTTAAATTGGTTTTTAACGTGGACCTGGTATGCAGGTCTGCTTTAACATGCACTGATATGCATCTTTAGAAGCTTTCATGCCTTTGAGGTGTACTTCTCTGGGTATAAATGTTTTGTTTCTTACAAAGAGAAGTTATTTAAACCTGAATTCATATTTGCATGTGAGGTAAAGAGATGGAGTTACTTTTCTTTAAGGTTAACTTACACTGGAATACAGAAGAAGCAAATGTCACCATTTTCATGAACAGCAAGACGGATCAGGTTGTGTTCTTTTTGCTGCCTTCTTTTTACTTACCAGCATCTATCAGTACTCTGAAATATCTATCTATCTACCATAATGAATTAATTTTTGGCAATGATCCTCTCTTGATTTTTGCTTAAATCAGTTTTTTATGTACTAGGCAAATGAAAAAACAGTTACTAATTGTCATGCCTAGGACAGTAGCACTTTTAAGGGGTTAAACATTTGAAGTCATACAAAATAGGCTTAATGATGCTGGTTGTTTGGTGTCTGACTTCAGACACTATGGTCATGCACTTCATTTTACCTCTATTCCTGGATGAGAAAAGCAGAGAAGCAGCAGCTGAATTATCTCACTGTTGATTCAGCATCAAACATTTTGTTCACACTTCTGCAAAGGAAACAATCTTGTCTTGATTGTTCCAGACAATATTATCCCATTCCATCCACCCTCACATCCGGCTCCTCAAAGGGAAAAGTGTCAGCTGTGAATGTGATTCAGCCTATCCCATCATTTTTCCTTGGTCACTCTATAAACGCTATCCAGAAAATTTCCAACTGTTCTAGCACCCATCTCCAGTAGCCCTCGACATTTTAGGAGTTGAGTTTTAGGAGTCAAGCAACTGTCTTCAGTTCCTTAAGGAAGTATGTGAAGAACACTGTCTAAAACATATTTAATATGTGAATTGTAGACAATCTTCATATCTATCAGCATCATTCCACAGACAACTGGGAAAAACTCAGTCATGATGGCTTTGCATCATTGCAACTCAAAGTGGAATGTTATTCTCCAGTCAGTGTGCAATGAAAACCTTTCAGCAACCAAAACTCAGCTGTGTTATACTTCAGACAGGAGGAGCATAAGCCTGAAAGAGGTCAGTTTTCTAAGATCACTTATTAAGGACAGAAGTTGTCTTATTAGGATGTGAAAATCATTATAGTGACTTAATTCAGACTACTGAATCTTTCCCCTCCTACTTTTCTAACACAGAAACCTAGAAAACTGAAAAATTGCTAGTTGTTTATTCTTAAAATGTTTTGAGTTGGAATTTTTTCACTAATGGTGTCTGCAGATTTGCCCTCAATTTTACATTTTTTTTTTAGCAAATTGCTGTGGTACTGGAATAAATTAATTTAAACATGCAATTTTTTTTTCCCAGGAAGAACTAGGAGATTGGAATGAGAAAGTCTTTCACTTTGATTATTTTCTAAAAACGTAGAATTACTGTAGCTTTATTGTCATTAAGAAATAGGAAAACCAGCCAAATGTTACACAGTTTGTAGAAAACTATTTTTTTTCCTCTGCAAAAGCATTCTGTATGTTCAGAATATGCTGAAATTTCAACACAATAGACCATTAAGTATTGTCTCTAAGACTGAGAGTAAAATAGTACACAGCTAAGAAAATATTCATGCTGGTTTTCATCTGAAACTGGAACAATGATTATAAAGGTATTATGACACAATTTCGAGGAACTTTTTGCCATTTTTGAACTTTTATCATAAAGACTGAAATTAGTGTTGATCTTTCATAACTTTTTAGATATATGTATTTAAGCATACAGAGGTGTATGCTTACACATAAAAGAACACAAAGAGATTTTCTTTTAACATAGCTCATATGAGGGTTTTTTAAATAACTCCAAGTAGTTTTGCTTACTTATTTAAACTGGAACTGGTTTTACGACTGCCGTTTCATTTTACTGTATCAGTGACATCAGTGCTTCAGGCTGTGCTTTTAAAGTGGCAAGTTTCAATAATGCACTTCCATCATCAAACAAATGTTCTGTAATACTGTTGAAAATTATGATCTTTTTAATTCCCTTTAAGTGATTTATTTTGTTTAACTGTTTTATTGGCCAGTACTAAGTACTGCATATAGATAAATCTGTTTCTGAAGAGACAAGGAAGACTCCTTGTCTTCTGCTTGGGTGGTTGTAGACATGTACTGACATTTGCAAAACTGCTGAAATTTTCAGTGTCCCTGTTGGAGATTTATTTCTCTTTAGAGTCTTCTGTGTATTCAATGGCACATTCAGCCTAATTTTCTCCCTTTTTGATTTTGTTGGGAACAATGAACAGGATTACAGGGAGAAAGTCTGCCAAATACCATCTCCAACAACCTTGCAGGGCCAATGGTGTGACAAAATATATAATTAACATCTGCATTAGTTTACCTACTAGCTGTGCTGATAAGTAAATGGAATTCTGAATTCAATAGATAAGTCAACGATGCCACTACCTTTTCTGTTAATTTTACCTTCTCTTGTTGAGTGTATGCATTTTTGAGTCACTCCCTGTCTTGGGCAGTATTTTTCACACACTTTCAAGTATTATGCCTACTAGTTTTAGCAGGATATTACAGCTGTGGTTGCAGGTCATAACAGAAACCTTCTTTGGTGTTCAGACCAATAAATAAATTTGAAGAAGGGCTTTAAGCTCTGTATGATAAAATGAACTGAAAGTAGGGCAGAGAAAGAACAACCTTTGTAACGAGCCTAGCCTGGGGCTAAAAGTTCATTGTGTATTTCAGAACATGGCGCAACAACCAGGGTATGAAGAGTTAGAGACTGAGGATTTTCACTGCCTCGGGATACTGGTGATTCAGCTGCATATAATGATAGGGAATGCTAAGAATGCTCTAAACAAATCCCATGTCCATAACTTGTAATTTCTTACTGGAGCTATGGGCAGGATGAAAGGCCTGACAAGGGTTTATAGCCAGCAGGATGCAGTATAGATCTTGTTGCTATACTTGTTCACTGGGGAACACAGAGTGTATTTTATTAGTGTGATTATATAAAAAGATGAAATAAAACCACAAGAGAAATAAGGCATGAATTGATGACATATAAAATATTTACTGGTAGACTAAGAAAAGCATGAAATTTGCAAATAGTAACACACATTCTCCTGAAAATCAGAGGTGTTTAAACCACCTTCCAATTGAGAACCCTCAATATTTCAGCATTCTGCTTGTTTCTGAAGTAAATTTCAAGATGTCTTATCAGATCCTTCTTTCTGCTCTGTATGTTTTATTGTCAAACCATGGCAAACAACATTTATGTGTCTACATAAAACAATTTGAAAAACTATTAAATGGTTCATTTTTATATATGCTTACAATTTTCAGCAAAATTAATATGTTTGCACTTCTTGATTAAGACTAGATTTCTAGTCTGAGCTATTGGATTAGGATTTTACTGGGATGTGATGTTCCATCCTTTTCTGCTTTTTAATTTCTCTGGTGTTGGCTTTCTACTTCTTTCTTGAACCTTTCCAACTCTTAAATATTGTATTGAAAAGGTTGTTACTACGTTGAAGTACAGGAATACTTAATATGTAAATACTGCTTTGAACAATTGATATATGAACTACAATATTTTGATTTATACGTGCTTGGCATTTCCTCTTTCACTAATGTGATCTCTGTGGAAAAATAACAATTACTTGGAAACAGAGGAGTTCCATGTATATAATTCACAGTAGTGGCTGTGTTAATGCTGTTCATGGTGATTTTTGCTTAGAGGCTGAGTGAAATAGCCTGCAAGAGTGTTTGGTTATAATTTAGTTACACATCTGAAAAACATAAACCACTCTCCCTGCCCAATGCCCTAGTAGAAAAATTTCCCCATGATTAAGATGCTCACTGAAAATGAAAAGAATCCTTCTGATTCCATTGTTATAAAGAATTTATTTATTTAAATTGAGATGCTGCTTATTCCTCTCCCTGTTCCAGTATTTCTCATCTCAGCTTCCTTAACTTGAAATCTGTAGCACCATCTCATCTAGAAATGTAAAATTCCATCATGTGAAGTGCCCTTTCTAACCTGCTGCTACACTTTTGCACAAACGTCAGTCAGCTTTTTAAAACAGATTCCTTGAGGCAGTTGGCATTGGGCAGGCAGCCTACTTAGATTAGCCAGGTAAATTAAAGAATTCAGCTGACATGAAGCAAAGCTTTTAATCTATGAGAAAACCTTTGTTAGGTCTTTAAACTTCAAAATGTAGTGGCTCCTGATAAGAAATGCTATGCTTTGAATGTCGGTCAACTCCGTAAGGAAGTGGAGGAAAAGTTCTTACATGCTATGGTGTAACTGTGCTCACACAGGTCCTGTGTCAGGAGTACAAATGCTCCTGGTCAGTGGGTGAGAATGTGGCTTTGAACAGCTAGCAGGCTGTGTGTGGAGATGAAAGATGCTGGGACACAGGAGAGCCTTGCACAGCAGTGCCACTCTGCACTCTAAACCTGCTCTAAACCTTCACCCCAGCCTCGAGCCTGTCTGTTCAGCTATGTTGGTCCCACAGGTGTATTCCTTGAAATGTAGATTTGGTAATTTATATGTGAGTTTATGTACTTGCATGGCTGTCTTTGATCCAAATAATACATGTTTTATTTCTTAAATAGTTTGTGTGAAATGTGTACTCTCCAGTTGCATTTGTTCTCTTATTCTGGTTTGAAGAGAGTTTTTAAGCCTACCTAAAATTGCTCCAAGCAGTGGCCCTGCAAAGTGGGCTTCAGGGAAGAGAGAAGGGGTGAAAATGTCCCTGTGCAAAACAGGGTTACAGAGACTTTGGGCACAAAATAAGCAGGTGACAGAAATTTTGTCCTTACTCCAAGTGATGTCTGTCCAGGGCCCATGACATGTAGGATGTGTAACCATATCCCTGAATGTCCTTACAAGGGAGTTCATGCATATTTTCTTATGGCTGCATCTAGGTACTAACTAGCTCTGACCTGTCTAAGAGAAGGGCTTTTATTGGGTTTCCTACAGCTGCATATGGCCTGGAGCCACATACAGAGTCTGAAAAGCTGGGTAAATACTTATCTGCTATGTTGTTTATGCTGAGGTCTGGCTTCTGAGACTGTGTTAATTATACAATGTTTAAAGTCATTTAGGTTATGGCCTTGTGAGCTGTTTGGTAATTAAAATGCAGGAAGTACCCTAGATCAATTCTGGAAACAAGATTTATCCTCTGTCACTTTGGTACTTCCAGAAAGAGTTTCTTTCAAGCTCTTCATAAAAAATCTTCCTGTTTTGAGTTAACATAATAGTCAACTTTTCTTCTTTAACTTTAGACTGATCTTGAGTTAAAGCATGTTTACTTTTGAGTTAAACTAATAATACTTGTATTGTATCTTGGATAATAATTCTTATATAGCTGGACATTTCTTAAATAGCTGGACATTTCATTATGATGCTGCTCTATCTATCAGATGAAAAACTTCATCAATAGAAATTATGCGTACGAGTGCTAATTTCCTTTGTTAATGTCCATAAAGAGTAAAAATATAAATCACAGAAAGCCAAAGGCAAAAAGAAAACTTCAACAACATTATAATAATGTGTTGGATTGAGAAGCCCCTTATAGATGTTTCTAAAATAATGATGAAAAGACAAAAAACTGGGAGGGGAAATATTTCCATTATGATCAAATAGAGACAAGGATTTGTGTGTTTACATTTACAAGATATAGTATTTATTATATACCAAGCTTAATGCTAAACAGTTTACTAACCTTCTTCATTGTCTTAATTTCTCAGCAAGATATTGCTGTTTTGATTCATGTTTGTGGTTTTTAGAACTGAGTCAACACAGCAGGCAGCACTTTAAGAGGGAATGGCTTGCCACCTCCTAAGCTGCTTTGTTAAGAAAGGTATTGGTTGCCTTTCTGCACATCTGACTTCCAGTAAGCATCTTTCTCAAGTTTTCCCAGTGAGTCACTGCCCTTTGGACTAACAGTCAAAGGGGGGCCATTTCCTAAGGCAGGATGGGGAAAAGCCATTGCTGCCAGGAATTTGTCCTCTTTCAGTGGGCTCATTTTTTAGCAGATTTGCAACATTTCTGTGCTAAGACCAGAAAGGCACAGTAGTTATTTTGTGCCTCATTTACCTCCAATATCTCCTAATTGTTGCTGGAGGGTTCTAAAATAGATACATGGCAATAAAGGAATGCACATAACTTTTTTTTGTTTCTAATGGGGTAATAATAATATATTTAGTATTTATTGCATTAATGGCTGGTAAAGGATAACTCAATTATTTCAGACTCCATTTATTAGGACATCATTCAAATGGGTAACTCAGCTCATAACTTAAACGATTAGAATATGACAACAGATAAAAAAGAAAGTGGATAACAAAGATAATTAGAGGGTTCAGCAAAAAAAAAAAGAAAAAAGTGTAGTGAAATACTTGGTTGTTAAGCTTTTTATTACTCAATTTCTGCCACTGTGTATGCCAGCAGGAGAAAGTTAAGAGTGAAGGAGATGCTGGTATCAGAGACTCTGACTGGAAATTCTTTACATGTAGAACAATTTGATTTTTGCACTTACTGTGACTGGCAGCCAAAACATAGAGACTGGTTGTGCAGGAAGATAATATGATGGGAAAATACAATTAATTTTGTGAGAGCTTTGCAATTTAGGAAAAGAAGTACTGGGTTCAAAGGGTAGAAGTGAAATCCAGTGAAGGTAAAGAAACTTAAAAAAATTAAGTATTAGTGGGTGCTAATATAGAAAATTATTTTACTTACCAGAATTTTAAAATTATTAAAATAGGAGTAATCTGAGAGTATGTTAAGCACTTGAGACATCAAGGTCAGTAAGAAATTGATGACTATTAGATGATAATTCTTGCTAAGTAAAATTAAAAAAATATGGGAAGAAGTTATGAGATTTGAAAAGTTAGGATTCCTTCCCACAGAAAGCAATGGTTTACTTTGTAGTATTTTACTCCATAGCTAATTAATAGCCTACATGAAATTAAGTTAATTATCTACTCATTAATATTCCACAAAGGAGGATGCTTGGTTTCAGTACACAAACTCCTGCAAAGAAAGATTCTAGTTTGATTATAATGAACACAAAAGCAAGAAAGAAAAATCATTGTTAATTATATTTAACACCATGGTAATTCCTTCCTATCTTTCTGCAAAGAGACATGTCATGAGATATGTTAGGGTTTATTGTCATGAAATTGCAGCAATATTGTTTTTAGATTACTATGGGCAGTTTTTCTTTCTGCTCTAGGATCAAACTTCTCAAACTGGTATTTTGAGCATTTTGTAGGGACCTTTAAAGAAGGTCTTAGTATTTGTACATTAGCATTTGTATTTGTATCTTATAGATTAAGAAATAAAAAACATAACCACAATACCACTAACTAAAATAAAATTTTCATTTAAACTAAAAAGGCAAAATGGACTTTAATAATATTTTTGTACATTTAAGTCTTGTTTAGAAATTAGATGGGGATATTCAGTTTGAGATTAGATAAGAAATCAATGCTGAACCATGTCCAAAACTTGTATTCAGACTAGTATTCAGACAAACTACTGGAGTCCTCTGTATTGTTTTTAAGAGAATTCTATCAACTTGCATGAAAATAAGCATGCACAGAACTGGCACAGAATCAAAACTGAAGGGATGAATTGGTCTGAGAAATATCTCGTTCTTAATTATTTCTACCTTCCCCTATTTGATTTAAGATTCCAATGACTATCTTATCTTGTAAGGTTTGTATATCATGTACAGGCATTATTTTAATGCCTATTCAGTTATGTATCTTGCCTCTTGGTTGGCAATTAAATAAACAAGAAAGGCATCTTCCAAATGATAAACGATTACATTCCTGCCTAGAGTACATGAAATTTAGTGATAAATCAGAACTGTTATCTTTCAACTGTGTTTCCTGTGATTTGTTTTTTAAGTTTCTATAATATATGAAGTCTGCACAAAAATTCTATATACCAGCGGGGTAAAAAAAAAGCCTGTAGGATTTTATGCCTTTCCTTAGTAAACTGTCTTCTAAACCATTAAAAACTTGGCACTGATGTAAAAATACATAAAATCAAGAAAATATTGCAGTATGTTGGGTAATCATTAAATACAGTTGGATGAATCTATTTACTGGCAATACAGATGTAGTCTGTAAAAATAGTCCTTTATAAGGTTTTAGGGGTTTTTTCATGACATTGGGGCTAATTTATTCATATAGTCATCACTTTTTATTATTGAGAGGGATTTATGAGTCTATTTATTACTCAGAGATTATTATTAATCTTCTCCCTAGTAATCTTTGCCTCTAAAAAATGCTGACGTGAGATCAGTTTGGCCAATTTTGTCAGTGAACTGCAACTCCTACTCTTGTTGGCTTTGGCTTAAGTAAAACTCGGTTCAAAAGAGAGGTAAGCTTAAAAGTTAAAGCTGAGACCCAATCTTAAAAACTTGTTGTGTCTCAGCCACTGATCTGGTGAGACCAGATCCCTCAGAATGAACACTGAACTGTCATTAAAATATTTGCACCATAGGGTACATTCAACAGCAAAGCTCTTAGCAATGTAAGGTTTCCAAGTTGCTTGACTCACCAAGATTGCTGGGATATCAGTAAGTGTGCAATCTATCTCATGGTTTTAACTTTAAAATATGAAAGAAAACAAGTGCTGGAAGATGAACTCCTTGATGAAAAATGTTCTACAGTAAATATACCCCATTCACTTTCCAATGATGAAGAGATATTCTCTTCAAGTGTTGTGATCAGATTCCATCTGAGTTTTTGAATTAAATTATTTTTTCTAGTTTTTATTGAATAATAATTGTCTGCAAGTCTGTATGTAGGAAGTGGTCCTTGCTTTAAGCCTAATTCTGTTGTTTAGAAAAGTACCTTTCATGTAACATTTTTGCCATTAGCAGCTTTCATCTGTGTAAATATAATTTATAGCTATGAAAATTCACAAAAGTATAGAATGCAAAGATCTGAAAAAGAATTTATTACTGCAGTTATGCATAAATTTTCTCTGTGTGTCCACTTTTGTGTACTGTCAAAGCATTGTATTCACATCTGAAGAGGTCTTATACTAAACTATTCAAAATACTCAACATTAATGTATTGTTCCTGAAAATCAGCGTATTGTATAATCAATTTCTTTTTAAATGATGATGTTCTAAAAGACAAATATTAGAATATGCAAAAATCGGAAATCATATTTTTTTAAAATCTTCAAACTCCTGTAGATTCATCTCTTAACCTATTAAACTTAATTATAATAAGAAAATAATTCAGAATGGAAGTGCCAGAAGCTATTTAGGAATACTTCAGCCTAAACTAAATGAGCCAATGTCCCATACATCTTCACAGCAGTTACAGAATAGTGATATAATATCAGTCTAAGTATTCATTTCTTTCTCCTCTTAGTACTGGTACTAATTAGTACTATTAAGCACTCAGGCTAGGTAAATTATTTGTGACCTAAAGAAAAATGCAGTTCTTCTCAGTGTTACGTCTGGGTAAATAGACACAGCTAGGCCTTTCTTGCTACCTCTGATAAACATAAGGGCGAGGGGGCTGAAGTGTTGTTTAACCTTTGTGAAAACTACTATGCCCTAAACAATTGCTATTTAGGAGACACTTATTTCTTCTTTCTAATTATAGAAGGTGGTTTGAAAAAATTCTTTCCTGTATCCAGATGACTACAAAGAAGCTAAACAGCCTTTTTTTTAAGAAATTGCTGTCCATGTAGTTTAGCAGCGGTTTAGTGCGCTTTGTGGCTCGTACAAGCCTCAGACTCTTTTTCTTTTCCTTAGGAAATATTGATATTATGATAGCAAAAATAATATATAAATATATCAGAACTGAGAAACAGGTACATGGAGATTTTTTTCTTCTTCTCTTCTCTTCTCTTCTCTTCTCTTCTCTTCTCTTCTCTTCTCTTCTCTTCTCTTCTCTTCTCTTCTCTTCTCTTCTCTCTGCTCAGAAATCACTCTCATCTGGTAGGAGACTGGATTGTATCCTGGAAGTGCCAAAACACTTGAAAAAATTGTGTTTGCTATTTGTTAGACTTCTTTTAGATGACAAAGTGAATTTAGAAAGTTACTTTATTTTTGCTAGCTTATGTGATCCAATGTAAATGAAATTTCTATAAATTCTTGGTCTAGTGCTTATGGAAGAATTATCCTGCAAATAGTTGATATTTTATTGCATAACACATTAGTATCCCATTGTGGAGAAGGTGACCAAACATCAACTAGATTTGTAGGAAAGTTAATGAAACAAACCAAACTTCCTTACTGGCCATAATTACTGTCTATTTATACTTACAGGAATAAGAGTTAATTAGAATAATTAGAGAAGACAGTTTCTGAGTGCTTTCTAAGATTAGGATAGTCTTTCTTTTTTTCTGAGTGCTTTCTAAGAATAGTTTATTCTCTCTTTTTTAAAATTGATCAAAATGAGGGATTGTTCTCATATCACCTCAAATATAAACATACAGCAGCAAAATAATTGCTCAATTAGATGTTGTACAAGTTACACAAGTATTCCAGAAATCCCCTGAATAGGTTTGGAGTAAGTCCTGTAAATATAGAAGTAATACTTTGCATCCCCTATTCTTGGTATCTTCTTAAGATCGTGGTTAAGTCCTTAGTTACCATAGTTTTATTTATAAAAGATAAGCTGTTTAAAGCACTGATTCACTGAACTAATTGATGTTTCCATCGTTTGTCATCTGGTGGTATTTAGAAATGCTGAGAATTCTTACTAACATGTTATCAATTTGCCTGAATTAGAGGAAATGCAATGTGATAAAAACCATCTGGTGATACTGCAGGTATAAAAATATTTTCCATATATGTTTTTTTCTCAATGAAATATAACATGTTAGAATTTTTTTAAGAAATAATATTGATTTAATTATTTGATAAAAGGACAAGACATAAATACATTCAAGAGGTGACCATGTAAATTTCTCAGTGCTAAACAGTGGACCACTTCAGGAAAATGATGTTTTAAGTCTTTGCAAGAAATTTTAATGTTATTTTTTAAAAATATTTTTAAGAAAAAGAATTTTCAAAATAGGACTTCCTCAACTTGACATGTCTGCTAGAGTCTGTTGTAATGGCAGGAAAATTCATCCTCTTTTCAAAGCAAGGAAAGGAATTCAAGAGGATAAAGAATGAAATTTTATTCTTGAAATCTCTGAAACAGGAAATATATAAATGCACTCTCTGTTTACTGTGAAAGCTTATTCTTTAGTGCCTTCTGAGAAACAGTTGGATATCAGGACAATTTTTACAGAATCTCCTACTGATGTTAACCACAGCACGTCTTCTTTCTACGGGCCAGAATGAAGAGGCAAATGTGAAAGGAAAGATTCTGGGATGGCTCTGGTTAAAGGGTTAAGATCCAGTTACTAGAGAGATGCCTGTACCTGAATTAAGGTGCAAAGGAGACCATATGCTGAAGCCAATAGAATAGATTTTATTTAACCATTAATGTGAGATACACAGACAGAGAGAAATATAATAAAAAGAGTGAGAGAGAGAGACAGATTAAGTAGAAGAGCAGTCACCACCACTGTGGATCCAACAGTGTCCTGTTGGTCTCTTCTTTTGGTACTTTTGGTGGTAGGGGTCCCACAAAACACAGAGTTCAGTGGGTTAATATATTTCAGGTACACAAGAGAATGCCCAGACAGCTCCCCTGTGGAGAGGGATGTTTTACACCATCTTTTGCAAAACTGGATCTTCACAATGTTTGTGGCTTATGTGCAGTGCTCTGGTGGAAGGTCTCAGAAACGAGTCTGGGAGTGCTTTGGGATCTCTGATGGCTCATGGCACCTTCTAAGATGTTACAGCTGCCTCTCAGGTCAGCATAGCTGAGTCAGTTATGCCCCATCAGAAGGTGTGAACACCTTCAGGACTGTGAATGTGAAGGTCCTGTGTGAATTTGACCTTCATTAATTCTTCTGGAAGTCTGTATGAATTAAAGTTGCAAAGTGAAGTCACAAGATCTAGTTGTTTGGGCTTTTGGGTAAGTTTGTGGGGGCTGTAAAGTAGCACTTTTCAGTGTGCTGCAGTTTAGGCATCACTGGTATACACATTTCTGTTGCCTTACTGCCTTAGTCATTTACCCTTTACTTTCTTCTCTGCTCAGTCATGCATATTGAATTAGTTAGAATTTGTTGAGTACATTTAACATGGGCTTAATTAGGTCAATTATTTCAGATACTCTATCAGCATTTTTGCCAAGCATATGAGGCCTAAAATAGTTTCAGGATGTTCCAACATCTATTAATGGACCTATTTGGGTGTTGTGCTGTTTTGGTGGTTTTTAATTAAGATGTTTGCCAAGGTTGAATTTTGTTATAGGAACTGACATAAAAGAAAGAGACTTAAGAAAATTTCAGTCATTTGCCTATTTTTATAATTTTTAAAGAGCAAATAAATTTTTTAATAAATTGTTTATATTTGGCTTGTCTAGGTCCTTCAAACTATGAGATGTACTAGAGATACCTTCTATATTCTTAAAGAAAATTAATTTTAAAGATGAATGTCAAAGTAGGCCTGATGAAAAGCTACTGCATTTTTCTTTCTTTAATACTGATTGTCTTTTGAAGTTGAATACGCTGCAAATTTTCTGTCTTTAAAAGTAGTGTGAACTCAAAATTGGGAATACTGTCATTCTTTATAGCACCAGAAGCTGACTGAATAGATTTTTTCATATAGTTCATATCAGCATGCAAATAGAAATAAGATTTCAATTGGTTTATTATATGAAAAGATTATGTTTCTGAACAAAATTATCTGTTCTGTTTTGAAAATTCTTTTTTCTTAAGAGGAACTTAACACATTGCAGGTACAGGGAGACACAATCCTAGATTCCAGTGTGATTCAGATAGACGCGACGTCGCGTCCTTTCTGAAGAATTCCTACTTGCTGACATCAAGGACCCTTTAAAATAATTCTATTAATCTTTGTGCATGAAAACACAAAATATTTGCACCAGCCTCACCACTGTTGATTCTTACTGAAACAGAGAAAACTGTTGTGTCTAGGGCTTTATCTTTAAAATTGTGTCTCTGACCTGTGTTTCAGAGGAGATATATTCCTTTATGAAGTAAGGCTCAGTAAATTAGTTCTGGCAAATTGCTCAGCTTACTTAGCCACCAGAAAGACATATCAAATACTTAAACAAATGTAGTTAAATGCACATATAAAAAGGAGTACTGAATTTACCAAAATTCTGAATACCAAAGTAGTTTCTTTTATCCATAATAATAACTGCCTTGACCACTTTTAATACTATTCCAGTATTTTTCTCTTTATTTTTTTGATTTAGAAAAAAAAAATTCATAATCTTCAGTTTAAAGAAAGGTAATTGTATATATCATAACCTCTTGTTTATAGCCATTTAAATATCTTATATATATATATAAAGACAAATATAAATATACACGCTTATATACTTGCTTAAATATTTATTAATTATACTTTTACTTAAATATACTTCTCTATGAAATTATATATGCTTATATATTACAAATTAAACATTGGTTTTAGACCAGATAATTGTTCTTGAGGAAGACTTTAGAAAGACTTGAGTAGAATTGTATTACAGATTTGAAAAGATGAGACTGAAACCCAGCTTTAATGAGAATGCAAATGAGAATTACTAAGGTTCAGTGAAGGTCATAGCAGCTTAATCATCAATTTCTGTCAGCAACTTCTCACAAGTAACAAATGAGTTTTAATAAAAACTGTTGTCTTAATGGATTAAATGACAAAATCATGATTGCTCTAGAATTTGACCAGGGGTCCTCACACACATGCAGTTGTATGTGCTTGACTCTTTTTTCTACAAATTCAAGAATAATCTTTTTAGAGATTGTTTATATTTTAAAATGAACATTTTAATGACTTTGTATGGCCTTCTAAAAGGAGTTATAAAAGAATGTTCTGGTTGTGTCTAAAGTACAATTTTTCCTGGAAAAAAAAAATTGAACATTCTCAGATGCATCTGTAAATTATTTGTTTCAATTACAGAGGTTACATGGATATGCTTCTTTTATGTTGAATTAAAAAATCCTGAATTTCCTAGGGCAAAATCCGTTCACTGAAATTTAGTTTGGATCTTTCTACCTTGTAAAAACATGCCTAAAACTATATCATTTTCAAGAACAGTAAGTTATCCTGAGAAGGAAAATAGGAAATAATCTTCTTTGCATCCCAAACATTTATGAAACCCCAGCAGAAGAACTCAAAAAAGCAAACTTTGCATAAGTTATTTTTCTTTGCTTAAGTGTCTATTTTGCCAGTTTGAATATATTTATTATTCAACTAATAAACATAAATATATATGTATTGGATTTGCATGGCAAGGTTTTGGTAGTGGGGGTTGCTGCTAGGATGGATTTTGTGAGAAGCTGCTGGAAGTTTCCCCTGTGTCCAGTGGAGCCAGGCCCAGCTGGCTCCAAGGTGCACCCGCTGCTGGACTGATGGCCAAGCCCATCAGGGACGTGGTAGCACCTCTGGGGTGACAAAGTTAAAAAGGAAAAAGCGTTATTGCACAAGAGGAAATTGCAGCTGGAGAGAGGAGTGAGAATACGGGAGAGGAACAGCCCTGCAGACACCCAGGTCAGCGGCGCAGGAGGGGAAGGAGGTGCAGAAACTTCCCTGCAGTTCGTGGTGCAGCGTGAGGCAGCCCATGGAAGTGTGCCCCTGCAGCCCAGGGAAATCCACCATGGAACAAGGGAAGAGTGTGAGGAATCCTCCCTCCCTGGAGGAAGCAGTGGCAGAGACATGGACTGACTGCAGACCCCATCCTCCACCCTCCGCTGCTGGCAGGAGGAGGAAGAGAAATCTTAAGCAAAGTTAAGCCTAGGAAGAAGGGAGTCTGGAGGGGAATGTGTTTGAAGAGTTAGTTTTTATTTTTCATTACTCTACTCTGACCTGATTGGCAATAAGTTAAGTTATTTTCCCTGAGTTGTGTCTGTTTTGCCTGTGATGGCAATCAGTGTGTGATCTTTCCCTGCCCTTAGCTTGACACAAGAGCTTTTTGTTCTATTTTCTCTCCCCTGTCCAGATGATGAGAAGAGTGACAGAGAGGCTCTGATGGACACCTGATGTCCAGCCACAGTCAACCTGCCAAAATGTGTAAACATTTAGCCACTAGGAATGTGGCCAGTTAAAGCTTCCTGATCTTAAAATAAGCCAATTATGTCATGGTTCCCATAATTTATAGTCTTTTGGGCAGCTAGAGAACAAGGTAAGAGGAAGGAGTCATTAGCACAGCACAGTTCTTGGCAAATGTACTTTACAAGGTGGGCTGTACTTATGAGATACTTTCTACACCAAACTGTTCAGACAAGCCCACAAAATAGTGTGTAAAGAACCAAAATAAGAATACATTTAATTCTTCTTGAGAAATTTTCTAGTATCAGATAATCATATTCAAATACCACTTGCTATATTAGAAATTGAGAACAAGTAAAATCTAGTAATACTGATATCTGTATAAGACAAATATCCCAAACACCTTTTCTTTCTAAGAGCAAGATCTCGAATCTAAATCTAGAATCTTAACTTCATAATGCATGAAACCTCACTAGGGGTGGGGTTAAATAATAGTAAAAAATTTATGTGAAGGGAAACTTCAAACTATGAAATGGATGAAAAATCTACTAAGTATAGAATACATTTCTGCTGGATGTTTACAAACAAGTTTAAATTAGGGATTTAAACAATGCTATTAGTATTACTGATTTTCATTCAGGGTTAAGAACAAAGTAGGGTAAATCTTAATCATGTGAAAAAATGCACTTTTCAAAATGAGAGAAAAAACCCTATTATATTAGAGAACAGGCAGCAACACCTGATTTGTCAAATGAGTTATATAGTATGGGAGTAGTTTTATGTGTGTGCATGCACAGTGGTGTAAGTCAGAAAGAAGATCTGTTCTCTGTGTCCTTGGTCCAAATTGTACATCAATTGCTCAATGACTGAGCAAGGCTTGCTTCAGTGTTTGGTACGGGTTGGATTGGTAGGTTGGTAGGTGAGGATATTACAATCCTCTCTCCACCTCATTACTACCACATGAACCTTTATTTCTTATAATGGGCAGTGGAATTTATTGCTGTGAAGTCTTTTCTTACTGTCCAAGTACTGCAGTCAATGCTTCTTTAATCTTCATTTCTGTGTACCTTAAACAGCAGCATGATGTTCTTGTTGTTGTTGCTGCTTTTCCAGCTGAGGTTGTATTATGTATATCTGTAACTACAGAAGTTTGTTTTCCTTTGCAAGCATGTGCAGTGGTGCTTTGAAGTTCCATACCACTGTGCTCACTCAGCATGACTCACCTCATCTTTCACTGGTTCCAGCAAGGATCTTGCTTGACCTGAAGAATGTATGAAGGCAGACATGATAACACCAACCAAATGCAGCACTAACTTTGCAATACTTGCAGTCTAGACCAGTGAATTAGAATACCCTAAATACATATCTCAACTCCCAATCTTTGCTTCAGCCATGTTCTTAGCATAGCTAAACCTCTGGGCTTTGCTTGAACTTTGAGGAGACGTGTCTCCTTCATGTAGGAGTCAAACACAGTGAAACCACTTACGGTGCCACCTTCCTCTAAGGTTAGAGGGAGACTAGATGAGCAGCCGAGAGAGACTAGGCATCTGTGCTTTAAAAAACTCAAAAATTTGGTGAAATTAATCTTGTTTGCACCAGTTCACTTTTATCAGAATTGAATAGTAAAATACTTTATGCTTTTCATTACATATCTTTTGTACTTTAGCTGTCCTAAAATTTATGAAGTTTGTTTATAGAAATGACCTGACTGTAAAATTGGATTTTTAAGACAGGGTCTCTAATTGCATCTATATCTCTAATTATAATTTTTTTTCCGCTTTATCTCTTTCTAGTTTCATACTTTACATCATATGTGATTAAATTATTATTTACTTGCATAATTTGATTCTCTCTTACTAACTTCACATTGGATCAGTAATGGCTGAAACACCCTAAATTGCTTCTAGAACCATCATACTGTGTGTATAAAGTTAGTTCCTGCAATCTGTCATTTTAACGGCAAATGTACTGAGTTATGCATGTCAACTATGCATAAATTCATGGTGGAGTGCCTAAGATAACCATAAGCTTATCTTAAATTTTGTACTTACATTTGAAGTAATAGAAATATTTCACATTTAAGGCAATGCTAATGGGACTTGTAAGATGTACACCATATATAATAATAATAATGTTTTTAATTATATTATCCTTCCTGTCTTAGGAGTTTGCATTTTAATTTTTTCTTTAAAAGAACTTTTGTATTGAATTGCATTATAGGATACTATCTGTGCTTAACTTCCAGTGAATTTTTATTTGGTGTATTTAACCGCAGCTCCTGGAATGGCAGTTAGTCTATCTTAGCTGAGTAAAAATGTACCTCTGGTGCCATTAGTAATTGAATTAATACTGCTTTTATCAAGTTACATTTCCTGTTGAAAGTGCTCAATTAAGTGCAATACTCTATATTTAAAAAAAAAAAATCTGGAGTACCAGAATTTTACAACTGATTTCAGTATTATTTCTAAACTATCCCTTCACTGTATCATTAATTTTATTCTAATTTAACTTATTTAATTCTTGTTTTAGTTCTTAACTCATTCCTTATTTCTAATAATCCTATAGGAGTACTTGGAAAGCAAATCATCTTGCCAGTTTTTGTGGTATCTTCTAATATGTAGGAAAAGAAAATGATTGATATTGATATTCCCTGATTTAATTTTAACCCCCTCCATTATTAGGGACATCAGAGAGCAGCAAGAATGGGCTGCTCCATGAGGAAAAACAAGTTGGGTGCTGCAAGGTGGGCAGCAGTGCCCTCACCAGCACAGGTCTGACCCTACAATACCCAAACCCGATGAGCAAAGCAGGTTTGGTGGCATTAACCAGTCTGAGGAGAGTCCAAAGTACCAGGCAAAACTGAATTGATGAAGGATGTCCCAGCTCAAGCTGAGAAGTCACTTCAGCAAGTGTGGATCAGGTCCAGTGCCACAACCAAGCTCAGTCCCAGTGCAATGATCCCAGGCAGGTCTGGGGTGAGAAGGCAGGTCAAGGTTTTGAAATGCAAGCCAAGAAGTCAGGCCAGGATACATGTCCAGGCAGGATCCGGATCAGCAGGATCCATCTCTAGGCACAGACATGGTCATCCTGTAGCTCAGGCAGCAGCCAAGGACAAGAGCCTGAGCTCAAACTTCTCAGCAAAGGAGGAAGGAGGCAACTGCTTCTCGCAGCAGTCTGAGCTGAGGTTATGCAGCTGTGCCATTATCAGCACTCCAGCACAGTTGATCGAATTCAAGGAGGCAAAAGTGTACCTAGGACCTGAGGAAATCACGCATTATTATGAGTACATTTGTTGTATTTTGCTTTTTTATCTCTGAGCTGGTTGTATGGAAAATAGATATTGATTTTATTTAATGGCTAGCTGGGAGAAATAATTAATTTTGACATCTTAATTTCTTTCTTGTGTTTTGTTTTTAACTTGTTAAGTGCTTGAAACTTAGAAAGACAACTTATTATCCTCTCGTAACATAAATGTATTTACAATTCATGTTTCATACCTTATATTTAAAATCAGCTATGGTTTATTCCTTCATTTCTTCGTCTTTCACGTTTTCCTTCTTTAAATAAATGAGATTCAACTTAAACCCCTAACCTGTTTTCTGTGTTAATATCTACATTTGTACTTACTGAACAACCTGAATCCACTGCAATCAATAATTATAGATGTCAAAATATAAAACACTTACATTAATTATACTTTCAAGATTTGTAGACTGTTTGTATTTTTCTGAGTTAGAGAACTCCCTTTTGACTGTGTATCCAGAAGGCAATTAAGTTCATTCCTATAGAATCATAAAACCTTTCAGGTTGGAAAAAACCTCTACCATCATCAAGTCAAACTATTAACCCAGCACTGCCAAGTCCACCACTGAAATATATTCCTAACTGCCACATCTACAGGTTCTTGCTTCCAGGGGTGATGATTTAACCACCTGAGTGGACAGTCTGTTCAGATGCTTGATAGCCCTTTTTCCTCCAGAAACTTTTTCCTAATATCCAATCTAAATGTCTCCTGGTGCTCCTTGAAAACAGTTCCTCTTGTCCTGCCACCTGCTTTCTGGGAGAAAATACCAAAAACCACCTGGCTACAACCTCCTTTCAAGCAGTTGTAGAACACAATGAGGTCCCCCCTGAGCCTCCTGTTCTCCAGTCTAAACACCCTCAGCTCCCTCATCCACTTCTCACCACACTTGTGCTCCAGACCCTTCCCTAGCTCCACTGCCCTTCTCTGGACATGCTCCAGCACCTCAGTGTCTTTCTTGCACTGAGAGGCCCAAAACTGAACATAGGATTTGAGGTGCAGCCTCACTAGTGCAAAGCACAGGGTGACAATCACTGTCCTGGTCCTGCTGGTCACAATATTGTTGATCCAGGCCAGGATGCCATTGGCCTTCTTGGCCACTTGGGCACACACTGGTGCACATTCGGCTGCTGTTAACCAGCACCCCAGATGCTTTCCTGCCAGGTAGCTTTCCAGCCATGCTTTCCCAAACTTTTTGTTCAAGTCCATAGTCTGTTAGATGAAAGGACATTTGTAGGTACCCAGTTTGTGATGCTTGGGAATGGGGCTGTGATCCAGCCTCATCCCCAATGGGCCTCAGCTGTGGAAAACAGGTGAAGAGCATAGACTGTAATGAAGAGCACACAGGTGCAGTGCATGAACTATAAGGGGTAAAAAAGCTGGGCTTAAGAGGCAGAGGGGACAGATGCTAGCAGAGGCTTGCAGCCGGTGGAGGCTTGCGATGTTCCTCTGTCTGAGCAGACAGCCTGAAGCCTTCTGACAAGGTACGGTGCTGCTCTAGATTATTATGTGTCGTGGCTGTCTTAAATATGGACTATGTTGTGGAGTGTGCTGTGACAGACATTAAATTTAATATTTTGAATTTCTGGCAAGTGGTGTAATAGCCAGGCTACAGGGCCATGGATAAGAGTATTGATTATTCTAGAAGTTGAATCTGTACGCTAACAAAGGATGCAATGGTCAGAACAGAAGGTTGTAAATATCTCATTTTAGTTTAATGGTATGAGCAATGAATTTGCAGGAGCTATAGGTTTGGTTCCAAATGCAGTTCCTTGAATATGAATCCATTTCACTGTAGACATTAAACAAATAAACTCATTTCTGCTTTTAGTTACTACTAGTTTAGAATAAGTGTTGTTTGCTCTCCTGGTTACTCAGTAGCCTAGTTTCAAATAATCACATATGGTGATTGCTATGGATATCTTGTGAGAGAGAAATTCAGTATTTCTGAGTTGAGTAGAGATGGAAACCCACCTCACAGTTCCAGTATGAACAGTGTGAACACAAAGATAGTTAATATGACAGCAAATACATACTTGCTGCTAAGTCTGATATTTTATTCTTCAGAGAGACACAGGCAGTGTGAACCAAGGCCAAGATATGGATGTAAGGGAATGGATGGCCACTGGATGTAAAGGAATCTATTGCACTAGAAGTTGTGGGCATGGGCAAACATCCTAATGAGGTTAGATTACAGTATACCTTGATGAAATAATTTAATGAAATTCTAGAAGTTGAAATCTTGATATAGGGAGAATTCTTCTGAATTATTCTGAGTCACTTGGTGTAAATGAATCAAATACAACCATAAAAAACCTAAGCATTTCAAATGATTTATTGCTTATGCATTATAAGCCATAGAGGAGGGATATATATGATCAGTTTTAAAAATAAAATTATTTGAATAGACACCATTTGAGGCATGGTACTCCCAAATGAACTTGTTGTAAAGAGCTTACTCATAATAAAATTTCCCTCTCTTGTACTATGAAAGTCTAATGTTCCTCATTTAATTAATTTTGCCAAAGAAGAAGGATTCCCAAATGTCTTCAACAAACTTTATATCATAGCAATTTTTAAAGCACTTAACATTTATGATTAGCTTTGTTAGGCCTATCTAACAATGTATGTTCAGTTTGCCACCTTTCTGCTCCGTCTGGGGGTTGTATCTCTGGGGAAAATGCAAAGTCTGAGTCAGTTTATTGATTTAAATTTATTTATAATCTTGTTAACTCTTAGAAAACATATATTTTAATTTATTCAGTCTATCCAAAGTATAGAATCCATGCATAGAAATTTCCAAGTACCAGATGAATAATAACAAAACCTGAGGTTTTATGAACAAAATTTTTTTTATTAATTTATTTTTACAATGTGTATTTACTTAAGTGTATTACATAAAACATACTGTTCTTCTGATTTTATGGTTACATTATTTTTACAGTTTTTTTGAAGTATTTACATCATGTTTGAAAGAAATGTTAATAGTATAGCATATTAAATGCTGTAAGTATTATAACGCACTTTTGTTAAAATTAGAAATGTATTCTCTCTTTTAAGAACAATCTAACAAGTATGGAAAATGTTTTGAAATTGAAATATGAATTTCACAAATCCTCTTTGAAGTACTGTAAACAATTCAGTCATGGAAATAGTCTGTTGAATTGGAGGACACAGGAGTGAACTAAAGCTTCTTAATATTCTATTGATTAATCATAAACCCAATCTCATGTATTTCTCAAGATTACTAAAAAGCAGGTTTTTTTGGAATCTAAGATGTAAATGTAATAGTAAAAAAAAAAGTTGCATGTTACACAGCAGTGAAGAAATAAATATCTGTTTTAGTGTCACAACCTCAATGGCTAAAAAATTGGGAAGTAGATAATCTGACAGTCTAAATGAAAAATAGCATATTTTAAAGCCCTTACACGGAAGGGAGTTCTACATAAAAATCAAATCCAGCAAAAAGTTAAGTGTGAGACTAGATACCAGCAATGTTATTTATTTCCAATAACACAAAATTGAGTAACTCAGATTTCAGAAAATTATTTATCTGTGCCCTGAAGAACTGATTTACCCCCTTTTTGCACCACCCTGGAACTTTCCTTGCATTCAGAATAAGAAGAGTCAGCTAAACACAATTTATGAGGTATATGCTATAAGCCAAGATCTGATCTTGGACTACAACTACTCTAAGATCTCTACTTTTTTTTAAATTTATCAAAGATGAGTGAAAGTGGCAGCAAAAAAAAATTGGCTTAGATTTTAAATGTAAGTAATTATTTTTAGTGTGGTGCTTACTGCAAAAGGCCACAGAAAGTGTAGTATTCTAGAATGAAATCACAATTGGCTGCCATGCTGCTGTATCATTATGACAATCAGGCTTTCCCTACAGGGACATCAGAGATCTATTGAAAATATATTGTGAGAAGAAAAGTATGGCAGTATGTAAGTGACTTGCAACATGGATCATTAATACACCGATTATATTTCTAATAAAAGTCAAAATGCACTTTGGATGAATGGCCATCCTAATCATATACTAACAAGAAGGAACACTTAAAATGTAGTCTCCTGAACAGACTAAAAAAGGCTACATTCTTTGGTATGTAAAGGTACTCTTTACAGTAAAAGGATATTATGCAAGCTGTGCTGATTTTGGCAGGGGTAGAGTTAATTTTCTTCATTGCAGCTATGATTTGGATTTGTGCTGAAAATAATAATATAAAGATGTTTTCAGTATTGCTGAGCAGTGCTTACACAGAGCCAAGTCTTTTTCTGCTTTTCATACCATATCACCAAGGAGAAGGCTGGGAGTGCATGAGTATTTGCGAGGGGACACAGCTGTGACCCCAGCTGACCCAAGGGATATTCTATACTGTATGTCATCATAAAAACTGGGGGAAGCTGGGTGAAGAAGAAGAAAGCAGGGGACACTTGGAGAGATGGTGTTTGTCTTCCTCAGTAGCCATTATGTGTAAAATCCCTGATTTCTGGGGACGGTTGAACTCCTGCCCACCGATGGGAATGGTGAATGATTTCCTTGTTTGGCTTGGCCTGTGTGCAGTTTTTGCTTTACCTATTTAAGTATCTTTATCTCACCTCATGAATTTTTTCACTTTTCCCTTTCCAATTCTCTCCCCAACCCTCTAGTGGGGGAGTAAGCAAGTGACTGTGTGGGGCTTGGTTGCCAGGTGGGCATAAACCATAATGTAAGTGTAAAATGTTTAGGAAAACGTGGGGTTTTATTTCATTTGCTTATTTATGGCAAAGACTGCAAGAACCTAGGAATGACCACGTGTGTTCAACTCAATGGTCCATCTCCTCCTGTCTCCAACAACACTCCTTTGTTGGTATTCAAGGAGACTGAAAACAGGGCAAGCATATATGGTATGTCAGAACAACCCTTCCAGCTTTTCCCATATTAGGAGTTTTTCTGACTGCAATGTGATTTCTTACATTACTGTCAGCTGAACTTTCTTCTCCATACTTATCCTGTCTTTTCTTGAATCCACAACATCACAAGGTGTTCCACACACCTATTTGTTTTGAGAATCATGTACTTTTTTTCCCCTAGAGCATGACTGCTACTAGCGTTATTTGAAACTCCCAAGTTCTTGTAGCTTCATTTGATACTCCCTAAGTAACTTTTCATGATATTTTCTTTTATTTTTTCCTTCTTTCCAGGTTATAAATTGATGGGATAGTAGAATTGATGGTATAATCAGAAGCTGCTTTTAAAAAGTGCTGATATTTGCTTAGTTGCTATTTACATGATAAATGTTCCTGCGTATCGTTGTTGCTACGGACTTACTGACTAAGCCTTATAAATATACCAGCTAACAATGTTTGAGCCTTTAGGCTAATGGCAAGAAATGTGTATCAGAAGACTTTCAATTAACACTATTTGTAGTGTTGTAACCTATGCTAGAGATATTCTGTTCCTGACCTAGGAGCTGGGGACACTTCCTGTATCACCCTATTTGTATGACTTTGCTCAGAAGACCTTTCATGCTGGGCTCTATCATTCAGGGCTCAGTAAGATTTCTTTCTGTAGTACTGTTTGAGTGAGCCTGCCACTTTGCATTTTAAGATGTGAAAACTTCCACTGTCTTCCTGTAATTCAGCTAAATGGTTGAGGGCTGTATTTTGGGAGAAATTTGAGTTTCCTGTAATTTCTTACCTGAAAATGTGAACTAAGGTTGTCCTCCTAAAGTTTAGTTGGTTTTTGGTTGGTTAGTTTCTTTTCATTGAAGTGTTCTTCTAAGTCATGTGCATATGTAAAGGCAGGGAAGTTATGTTCCATTACTGCTCATGTTGTTACACATTGCTAGTTCACTGGGGTACAAAACTCTACACCTTAATGCTGTGCTTTTGTAGTTGAGATTTTAGGTAGTGGCTGTTGGACATCAACCCAGTATCACTGCTATTAAAGCAGTGAGGAAAACTTTGAGTTTTTCAAAATGATTGAAATGTGAACAAAGCATTGTTTATTAATTTTTTTATAAATTCATACACGTATGAGTAATTGCATTTTCTGAGAAAATGCTGCTTTCTGTTAGTGTGATTTCCTTTGGATTTGGTATTTCCAAAGAGAATTGTAACATTTTCTTGTGCAGAATTCTGCTTTGGCACACTGCTAACAGCAGTAGGTGTTTGCTAGTATCTCTTACCCTGTCCCTGCCAACAACCACGAATGGAATGTTTGTATCTGCTTTGAGCCATGCACCAAATTGGAAACAGTTGTCGTGCTTACATTGTGCCTTCTCAATTGACTGATGACAACTACCCTGCAGAGTATTGAGGGGGTTTTATGCCTAATTATTTTTACTGCAGCACTGGGAACTTAAGAAAATCCTGTGAACAAATCTTGGACATCTTGAAGTCAGGAATAATACAGTAGTGATAAGGATTGAAAAAATGGTAGAAATGTGTTTGGTGTCAAAAAAACCAACTTTTCAGAAGTACATTCACTCTTTCACCTGGAATATTATAACTGTTTGAGAAGGACTTGATGCTGATTTTTATTTATTTTTATTTTTGTTTCCCTTATAATTACTATAAATGCAGCAGTTGGTACTACTCCCATGACATTTTCAAATTACCTTTTCTGGTACCTCCTCCTCCTTTCCTGGAAATAAAAAGGCTTTCTATGCATTATATTTGGCTTCTTGGTACTATGCCTAGGAATTTTCTACCAAAAAGGAAGCATAACCTTTAGTATTGACACTTTTTTCTCACGTTAATTCTTTTACTTTAATCAAATCATTAAGAAGAGCATTTTACTTATTTACATATTTACTTTTCTTTTAAAATATACTACAGTTATTTCTATAACAGTTATATCTATAACATTTATCAGAAACCATAGATACTAAGATTAAACCAGATTTTGTATCAAAGCTTTTAATCATAAACTATGCTATTTTCAATCACGCTATGATATTTAAAACAAATTATTGTTCTTTTTTCAACATTAATCTACTAAATTAGCAAGTAAATTATCCGATTAACATATTAGTATATATTTGGTAATTAATTTGGCTTGGTTTTAAAGAAACTTAATTTTTGTAAAAAAATATTCTCCTTATATGTTCCTACAAAATATAAATATAAAAAAATTCTGAAATACTTTAAAAAATATAGTTGCAATTAACTCGTGTGCTGGTTTCTGTGATTGCTCTTTTAGGTCTAAATAAAGCCATTCTACAGTATAAGTAATTTTAAAGTTGTCATCCATAAGCAGGCATACTTACTGCTTCTTGCAAACGAGATCATACCCAAGTGAGAAGTTGATTTGATGAGATAACAGGTTTTAAAGGGAAAAGTATCTGAGTTTGAATGAAGCTGCATTAGGAGTGGTAGTCTAATGTATTGCTATGCTTCATTGCCTGTATATTTTCACAGAAGGGAAAGGTACCTATGGCTGTAGCCATATATATCAGAAATATTTGATAAATAGGAAAAAAATTGGTCTCTGGAAAATGTAAGTCATATATGCAATGAAAAGTATTCTAAAATATTTTGCATGTATATCCTTACAAATATTACATTGCAAAAGTTTGACTTAAATTCTCATGACTGTGAACAGTTCTCTTGACTACCTGAGAATGTTGAATAATGTGTGCAAATAATCTATGTGTTGACATAACTAGTTGTTCTAAGCTGTGGGCTGTCTTTGTCGTTGGTAGTTCACAACAGAATATACAGATTCTGACACAGATACCACTTAAGAGCTTTAGTAGGAAATGCAATTTAAGATCACTGAGAATATCATACATTTTTTTTTTTAAAATCATAGAAGCAGAAGTATGTATTTCATCAGAAACACTGTGTGGGATTAATTACACAAGTCTAATTAAGATTCGTTCTTTATACATCTGCTTTTTAGAATTTCTTAATGTCCTTTTGTTCACGAAACAAAAGTTTTGCTTACACAACTTTATTTTGCTTTGTTTTTTATAGATTTGATTTCAGTTTTCAGTGGAATTTCTTCTGTAAAGTATATTTCCTTAAACTACTACTGTATTTTTTTCCTGATGTAAGGGATTGCCAACAACACTGACTAATGGTGCTGAGTAAGGCACAAATGGTGACTTTACAGAGGAGAGGTACCAAAGGTAGCATCTTGCAGTCAGCAAGTGGCAGTCCCTGAGAAGGGCAGTGGTTGGGGTCGGTGCAGGAGAAGGTGCTGAGACACTGCTCAGGTGAGCTCCTTGGCCCTTGGCAGTTGAGTGGAATCCCTGAGAAGCTAAAAAAAAAAAATCTTATAGAAATTGTTGTAGAAAATCTACTCATGCCAAATTAATGCAAATGAAAGTAAGCACTTTTCGTGGACTCTGATTATTGTATCATGTAGGAATTTGGCTGTGATAAAGGCACATAGGCTAAGTTTCTTTCAGAAAAAAAATTTTCACTTAGAAAAGTGAGAGTGGCCCTAAGTTATTGCCAATGGATTCCCTCTCTAAAACTCATTGCTTCATAAAAGTTGTAATAAAACATTAACTACTGTCACACACAGAGTGCATACATAAACCATCCTTAAAAGTGGACGTTTGAAATACCGTAACAAAAATAATACATTTACAAGCTATGTGAAGCCATCAGACCCAAGAAGATAATAACTAAGTATAGGGCTTTACTTGCTATCTTCTACTCCTGAGCATAAAAAGTAGACAAGTTACATGGGTATCTGGTGAATTTTGAACTTGGAAATTCTGAAAGTAAGAGAGAGAAATGACTAAGTTCCGAATGAAACTCCTGCCTACTTTTCTAGTGTGAGAAGAGCTCTGTGGGCAGGTTAGCAGTAGGAACCTGAGGGAAAAGATGAGACTGAAAGGAGAGGAGATCTAGGAAACCTCTTACTTCCCTAGTGACTGAGGTACATAAATCTGCAAATTTAGATGTTTAGGGTTTGGAGAAGTCTTAGTATGATGTGCTTTTCTGCTTGTCTATTCTGCCTAATATCTATTATGTTTTAATAATTCATACACTGAGCTCAATTTTAATTCAGGTGCCTCAAGGTAGGGTGCATTGATCAGTACAGAAACCAAAGAAAGATAAGTATTTCATTTCTTCTACTAAAACCTTTAGTAGTTCTGCTGCAATTCCACACATACATTTGGCAGGCCTTCGTTCTGATTTCTTTGTTTGGGCAGCACAGAATAATGGTAGCAACATTTCATTAAGAGGCAACCATGCTGAAATTAATGAAAGCTTGCTTTTTTTTATAGCTGCATTGTAGATTTTACTCTCCTCTGGTGGGTACAACTTTTATACTATCGTGACCTAAATGCTTATAGTTGTCTGCAACCCTTGTACACAAGCTATTTATCACTTTTGCTACTAGTTTCATGTCAGGATAGAAATGCACCAGCGTCCGTGTGCCTTGTATGTTAGGATTATGTAGATTTGTTTATAGCTATGGAATAATTTTAAAGAGTCTATTCGCATGGTGTTCCATGAGAGTATATTCCAGAGACAGGTATGAACGCATTTATTTGTTGAAAAGGCTTGGTTTTTTTAAGGTTTACACAATGGTTTTCTGAAATACTAGCTAGTCAGGGGTGCACAGTGCTTGTGTGCAGACATGTTTTTAGTGTGACCTTTTAGGGCACAATGTTCTCTGGTGTACAATGAACACAGGAATACTTTTTCTAATACTATTTCTAGTGTCTTCTCTAAGAAGATTAGCATAGAATCATAGAATGTAATCATAGCTGAGTTGGAAGGAACCCCCAGGACTACAGAGTCCAACTCCTGGCTGTGTGCAGAAGCCCCCAAGAATAACACCATGTGCCTGGGAGCATTGGCAAAACATGTCTTGAACTCTGTCCGAGTGTCTTGACTTTGCTATCAGCAAAGTCCCTCCTTCTGCAGGAGACTCCTGATGGTGTAGAAGGGCTTTAGACAAGAATACAAAGGAATAGTTGATGGTGTGTTCTTTTTCTGTTTGTAGGTGATGATTTGTAGAGCTATTCATATATCTTGCAAAAAATTGATACTTCCAGTAATAAAGGAATATCTGACCAGGAATGAGAGTTTGTTACTCACACTGAACAGCTGAGGATCCCTGGCAGGCAAGATTCTCTGGGTTTTTTACCTTATGCATTTCTGTGACTAAATATGTACAAGAATTGGCCTCTTCCCCAGAAAAAGACTTTCTGTGGCATGGCAGCTATTTTTTCATGTAAAATAATTAGTCAAACAAATAGTGTAAACAAACAAAGACACCAAACAAGTATTACTAGATAAATTAGTAGTACTTTTTGGGTTTTTTTAATAACTTAGATAACTCAGTTTATGCTTTCTGCAAAGATACATCAGCAGTAGAGCATACAATTTTCAGTTACAAGTCAGCAGTATAATGAAAGGAAACAGGGATCCTCAAAATGCATTGTGCTTCACCAAAAATAAACAGATAAATCAGAGCATCAGTGGAATTCTAGGAATTTGGAATAGTAAGTTGCTCAGCCAACTTATCACCCTTAAACCTCCTTTTCTGTAGGATAATGAAAAATTAAACCACAACTTTTTTTGGTATATCCATATGATGCTATGATAATTTTGTTCTATGTTGGGGAAAAAATCCGGATGCTTAGCTGCTTAGATACTGTTTTAGAAATAAAAAGTATGGATCTTTTGCTAGCAGATTATTTGCTTTTCATACAGAAAAACCAAGTGATGGAGTTTATGTTGTTGATTATCAGATACTTATTTCAGTGGTGGAAGATGGTCAGTCTGGATTTCCTTAAACAATTCAAGTCCAGCAGAATGCTTAGCATTTGTTGCTAGAAGAAAGCTAAAGGAACCCATAGAATGCTCTCTGTAAGCATAGATGTGTGCTAACTTTCAGGCATTTGTCCTGACAGAAGAAGTAGAGCAGTGGTGAAAGCCTCTCTCCACAGTGAATATTACACATTGTGGTATTCTGTAATTTATTTTTTTCCCCCACATAAAGACATCCTTATACAGTTTTTCTTTGCCTCACATCTTAAGTGAATTTGAAAGGTTCTTCAAATAAATCTCAACAGAATTTATTCACTGTAGTCCAAACCTGAATTTCTCCTGCTTTGCCTGGTTGCATCTCAGTGCTCCTTTCCATCTCCCCAGTTTTCAACTTACAGTTAAAATTACCACCACAAGGTGGAGTTCTGAACTTTCCAGCACGAGCAATCTCATTACATCAAAAGGGAGCAAACGTAATTTCTTCTTAACTATTACACTGCAGCCACAGTGTCTGTCATGGTGGTTGGAGCAGCTGCAGGGTCTGTTATTGTCTCATTGTCAGATTTAGGGACCTTCTTTTTCTCCTGCAGGCACTGAGCAGTGTTGAATACAGCTCAATAAACCTGGGCCAGGCCCCAACACATTGCAGTGATTTGAGTTCTCTTTGGAGTGCCAGGTGCCAGCACACTTCTAAAAAATATTTTACTAGTTTTTCTGGCTTCTGGGCTTATTCAGGGGTAAGGTGCAAACATGTTGGAGGTACCAGCTGCTCTGGGTACTTGTCCATAGAACCCTACACACCCCATAACTCCAAAACATCCAGCTTTTGGGTAGACTTCTGGATAATAATCTTATTTTTCTGACCTTAAAGAAGAGCTGAACCATACAGAACGCTTGGTTTCTAGCAAAAAAAAAAACAAACAAACAAACAAAAAAACCCAAAAAACCAAAAACCAAAACAGCTTGGTTTCAAGGGTAGTCAAAGGATATCTAAAATCTTTAAAATTCTGAACTACTGTAATCAGCCTGGAGGACAAGAGAGGTAAAAAAAGGGGGAGAAAAAAATTAGGAAGGTGTCTTCCCCATAGATTGTTCCTCTGCAGAGGAAACAACCAAGATGTGACCATTAATCATTCCTAGGAGGTGGCTCCCAAAGCACAGAGTGCCTGCAATACTGAATGCAGACACCAGACTGGTGTCCCAACCAGCACCACTGTTGTGTCATTAGCCCATCCTATGAAATACACCATGGAGAACAGGTACTGCAACTAGTGTATTCCTGGTATAATAGAGACAAAAAGCCACAACTATTCGAGAAAATAAGTCCACATTGTAACTAACAACTGTTAAACCATTGCAAAGAATGTTTATATTTTTTTTTAAACTCTCTGGTCGGATCTGTCCTTATCTCAACCCTTTGAGCCCCACACTGGGTTCCAAAAAGGACTGTTGTCTCAAGCCCAGCTGGAGATAAAACACCACGCAGACACACTCTCGCACCCCCTCCCTGAAGGGGGAGGAGAACTGAAGTAAAACTTGTATGTTGATGTAAGAACAATTTAACAATTGAAAACACAGTAAAATACAATAAAAATGGTAAATAATAATAAGAAAGATAATAAGGAAAAAAAAAAACAACACAACCAATCAACTAAGTGATGCACAATGCAATTGCTCACCTCCTGCTGACAGATCCTAGACCTTCCTTCCTGAACCCAGGCTGGACTCCCTTCTGAGTAACTCCCCCAGTTTATGTAATGGGCATGATGTTCTGTGGTATGGAACAACCCTTTGGTCTGCTCGGATCACCTGCCCCAGCTGGGCTCCCATCCAGTTTCTTCTGTGCTCTGCTTGCTGGCAGAGCATGAGACAAGGAAAAAAAAAAAGGGTCTTTGACTTAGGATAAACACAACTTCTCAAAAAAACAAAACTTCCCTGTGATATGAATGGCATTCTCATTCTGAATCTGAAATGCAGCACTGTAACAAGTTCTGAGAAGAAATGAACTCTACCCTGGCTGAACCCAAGGCATTCAGTTACATCTGAAATTTGCAAGTGTTTATAGGTATAAACATAGAGTAGAAGACAATAACTTTGAGGCTATTTAAATAGTCTCTTTAGAGTTTAATGCATTTAGTGCTGGTTTTAAGCCTGGACTTTTAATCTCATCTTGTCACATATATGCATAGGTGACAGTGTCAGATTTACTTTTTTTCCCATTTTTTTCTATTGACTAAGAAGCACAGTTCTGCAGCACATCAAAGTCATTGTTTCATGTGATCTTTTTAGTGCTTACAGAGAAAGAATTTTGTATCATATAGACACTCAAATGTTTGGAAGGAAAATCTACACTTATCACCCATATAAAAAATGAAGTTTTATAAAGTGCAATTTGGTAAAATTAGTTGGCTGTTTAAAGGAATTCTATTATGCATGTTGTTGAGAAGAAATTATTTCCTGCTTTGGAAATTATTTCTTGCTTTGCAATTCTGACAGGATTTTCAAACATATATAGATTTATCAAATACATAGTTTTGAAGGAATTTCTTTGTCTTTTATACAAGTAGTGGTTTATAAAATTACCAGTGTTTCTAGGTTCTTCTAAATGACAACTTTTACATACGCATAATTAGAACTCAATTTGAATAGTTTCATTTATGTCTCTTGAACATATATCCCTAGAGTCTGAATGGGATGCTAGCACTCTTCTTTCATGAGCCAGTTAACTGATGGAGTTGAGTGGAGGGCTCTAAGTCGTTCCACAGCGGCCGTGGTGGGTTGTGGTGCTGAAGGGACAGCTCAAGGCAGCCCGAGGCAGCAGTGCTGCAGCAGGAGCGTAGGGCAGGGGGCATAGAAAGCATCAGGATATAATCATTATATTGAAATGACCACAGAAGAGCTTTTTAAAGTTATTTTATAATAAATGTAATTAATTATAAAGAATTATTTGTAGTCTTCTTCTTCTTTATGGAACATGCTACATTCTAGGAGCACGGAAAAATTTAGGGGGGTTGTGTTGAAGTCCTTGCTCAAAATGTATCTGCTTTATGGCTTAGAAGAAAGCAAACCAAGATATTAGGTATTGGGGTTTTTTAATTTAGCTCTCTTTTTTTTCCATTTCTTTGTTAAAACAAAACAAAACCAGCATGATATGATATTGTCTCTCAGCTTCCCTGCAAACGCTTTGCTTTTTGTAATGTCTGGAATGTGATTTTACTCTGTTATGTTACTCACTATTGAGAACAAGTTCAAACTATTAATCTTTAATTAAACAAAATAAAGTCAGCAGAATTCGAAAGATGCAATTAACACTTTGCTCTTATTTTCCTTAACCTCTTTACTCAGTCATTAGGAATTTAATCTCTGATAATTTGAGCAAAGTTGGAAAATCCTATTGATATTTTCATTTTTTATATGCTATATGCATGTTCTACATGGATTTTAAAATGTTCCCCTAAACTTTGTTTTAGCAATAAATAATGTAAGCTGCCTTAGTTCTAACTTTTGTTTTGCAAATTTCTGTTTCTTAGGCTTACAGATAGGTGTCGATTTTGTTCTTATCAAATAACATAAATTCTATATAAGGTTTTGGAGCAAGAAAACATATCTTATTGCCAGGACTCATGTGGAGTTGACTGCAGTAAACTTTATGTGGACGTGGAAGCCCATGGAAGACATCTTTGCCATGGTGGCCTGTAGATCCATGTGGTAGTTAGTATTGCACACTCCTGCTCAGCTGAACAACAACAGCTTCTGTCACTGCTTCTCTCAGAAAGTCTCCTTTGGCTTCTTCCATTTTGGTTGAGTTTTGCCTAAATTGTTATGATGAGTTATGAGAAAATGGACATAAATTGAAATACAATTTTATTTTTTATTTTTTATTATGATTATTTGTAAGGGTGTTTGAGCACTAGAAGAGGATGTTCACCAGGGTTTGGTGATCTACATCCTCACAGAGAGTTCTGAGTTACCTGTATTCCCAGCTGACCCTGCTATGAGCAGGGAGATTTGACTAGATGTTCTCCAGAAGTTTCCTCTAACTTCAACTACTCTGTGACTCTAAGGCTGTAAAATGAGAGGAAATTATCTCTGTTACCAAGTGAAATGAAGATACATGAAGCAGACTCATATTTTCAGTTGAGATTCTAGGTGATAGCTAGCAGTGAGTCCTCAAATCTTTCTCACTCATTGGGCCCTTGTTTCTGGTGTGCAAGTCAGCAAGGCCATGTGTTTTCCTGCAGTCAAGCACAGACACAGAATAAACCAAGCAAAATCAAAAGAAACAAAACATTACCCCACAACTAAATTTCTGACTGTATTTTAGTATTGCCATATTATATCAGAGCGTATTAATGCAAAGAATAAAAGTATCACCTTTCACAAGAGTGAATGTGCTTCACTTGCCATTCTAAGGTCTTCCCCCTTGTTGTTGTCAATCTGTTAGGTCCTGGTAAAATGTGCACAATGCTGATCATGACCAAATGTCAAGTGAAATTTTATGGGTTTTTTTTATTTTTTTTTCATTGAGTCATCATGACTCCACTGATTGTGTTGATGGTGGTTGTCCATTTTCAGTGAAGCCATCCATTTTAACTGATACTCACAATTCTGGGACTCTTCTCATTGATATGATCATCCTGTGGGGAATGACAAGTGCTATTGTCTAAACCATCACAACTATCTGGGGCTCCTACAGCTTGCCTAGCTCCATATGTTCATATTTAACTGCTTAACTTTCAGTTTCCAGTAAATTCTGGGATTCCTGTGGCTTTCTTCATTAGTGTTTGGCCAGGCACTCCACACACTTCACAGCAGAGGGCCCTTGCTAACATCTTGTAAGTGGGCTCTCTGGTACCCGCTGTAACTTCAGTAGTCTTTCTTTCCAGATTGTCTGAAAAGCATCCTGCAGGCTCCTGCACATTCTAGGCAAAGGCTGATTTTCTCCTCAAATAAAAATTTTTCTTCATGTGTGGACTTCTGGACTTGCCAGACGTGAGCTTTTAGTCAATCCTTTATACTACCCCTTCTAAACTGCACATAAATATAGCTATTCTAATAACCTCTATGCCAGTGAATATGGATTTTTTTGTATAGGGGACTGTACCCCTTCTTAGTGGGAGCTATGCAAGCTGCTGTTTCAAAAACTCAAAATACATTTATTGATATTGTTATGGCTTTTGTATAATTTCAGATAACAGAATGGTTTGTCCCAGTCAGCTTTATATATGTGGGGCTAAAGTAGGGCAAAGAACCTGTTCTAACCAGATAACATGGCCTGATTTCAGTATTAGGAAACAGTCCCAGAGGGGATTATATCTCCAAGAGGGTGCTCTACGTGTAAAGTCTTCCTTTAGTCCTTTGTTAGAAACAGTTCCTACACTCCTGTTTGACTGCATTTCACCTGGAACTAGGAACTATTAAATCCTATCATCCTTTCATTTGAGTGCACTTCCATTTATCTCTAGCCAATCCCTGTGCCAACAGTCTCAAAAGAAATTAAAGGAGACAAATTTATGGTACAGGACAGTTTTTTGTGTTTCAGTTGGTAACATTGGTTTTTATGAAACAGAACGGTCCAGGCACAATAGGTTAAATTGGAGGAGATTTTTTGCATGTGCAAACACGAACAGGCAGCTGTGATGGTAGTGAACAGGCAAAAAAATCTGACCCTGTACTGGGGAGAAACAGAGAAAATGAAAAAGTATTCCTGCAACTGAATTGAGCACCTAAGCTCTTTAATATCAAGAGTCTCTTTTTCTCTAACCTGATAATTTTGCTAATGTACAGTCTCTCTTCCTATTACTTTGGTAATAAAAATGATAATAAAAATTACCCAGAAGTACCAACTCATTGCAGTTTTCTGGTCCTGTAGTGAGTATGAGTAGCTTAAATAATATTTTACCTGAATTTGGACCTTGATGTAGTCTGTAGGGAACAGATATCTGATCTCTAAGAATAGGATGTTCCTTAACACGTTAAGGCTGCTAATGGCAGAGATTCTCAGGAATTTCTAATCCAAATAGGGATGTGTGACTTTAAGTACACATAGAAAGGACAGAGGGAGGGCTGAAAGACAGACAATCGATGGGGGAAAGAAGAAGAAAGAAAAGAAGAGAAAGTAATAGAGATGGGGAGAGAGGGGATAAGAGATTCTACAATAGGAGTTCTTGAACAATAAGTGATTTGAATAACTGTTTGTACAGTGATTAAATGCATATGTTAGGCTGAAATGGATCTGAGGACACTGTCTAGGCTATCCTCTTATGTGAATTAGGATCACCCCAATGGGCATTTATTAACTTATTCTTAAACATGTGTTGAAATGTGGATTCACTATCAATAATAACTCCATTATTTATTTAATTGTGCTGACAGATGAGCTGTTTTCGATTAGCATCCCCTTTCCTATCTGGTAACTCTAATTAAAACCAGGTCTAATTTATCTACATCTTTCTTAAAAGATGAAGCCATTGAGTGAGAAAAGTGCTGTTGTTGGAAATTCAGGAGACACTACTTACCTTGTCTTTTGTTTCTTCCAATAATTTCCAAGATTATACTTCACTTTGTTACAATAATATTGTATTTTTGGATCATTATTCACTTTGTGATCCACCATACCATCACACCATTTTCCATTATTTATGCAGTTGTCCACTATTTTCTCTTTTTTAATTGTTTACCACTTGAGAAAAAATGTAATGCCTGTGCCTCCCCTCTGCCAAAATAAAATTTGTTGTGTTCCTGATTTAGAATAATCCTGTTATCATTTGTTCAAATACCTGAATTCATTAAATTACTGCAAAACTATATCTATCTATCTATCTATGTCTCAATATCATATATTTACATGATTATAATATCAAATATGTCATATTCTCTTCTCTGATATTCAGGTGTAAATACACTTACTGCAGTTGTCCCTCCAGATCTGACCTCATTACATCTAGAAATACAGCATGTGTCCTTTTATTGCAGAAATAGTTTACCCACAAGGAACTATTTGGGGAATACAGCTAGCCTTTCTTTTTCTTCTTTTTTTTTTTCCTTCCCTTTATTCTCAAAACAAGACTTCTCTGTATAATTTACATTATCTGAAGGAAAATATTTAGGTATCAAAGTCATGTTCTGGATATGATGCCTTCTGTTCTGAATGTGATGATCAGGGAATTCTCTTTCATTGCTCTCATATATCAGTACCAGTTATGGTCCATATAACTGTCATTGTTTGAGTAACCTGAAAATTTGTTGCTGTAATGAAGCTTCCAGATAAACAAAGTTATTTTTCTTTATTAAGTCAGTGGTTGGATCTACAGTTGAACAAAAAGGCTTATTGTGTAAAGATCTGAAGTTACATGTAACAAATTTTGAAATGCTGTATATGGATAGGAGAATATAGTCATGGTTACAGAAGTGGGCAGGAAATCACAGTTTTGAGTCTTGGCTGTGCCACAGACTTTCTGTGTGACTTTGGACAAGCTACTCTTTGTGCATTAGCTAATAATACTATCTCTATCTCCCAGGGGTGTTGTGAGAATACATTCATTAATGTTTGTAAGGCACTTGGATGCTATAGCAATGGGGCCATATAAGCACTTAGAGAAACAATCCATTTTTGCAACAATGTGCATCTCCCTGACTAAGGACTTTTTTGTTGGAAGTTTTTCATAGATGCTTGTTATGAATAAATCCACTTTATAATGATACAGTGAGGTTAAATTGCCTTTTGGAGTGCAGTTTCACTTTAGTATTCAGAACAGGTGTAAACAGTCATAAGTTGGAAAGCTGTTCCCAAAGAAAGAGAATACCATTTTTAGTCAGACATTTGAATAGAAAAGATACCTTTCCTGATTCATTTAGCTCAAAACATGGTGGATTATTTACATCTGTATCTGTCTTGCAAATAGTTTATTCTATTTTAAGCACTTCTCATTACATTGTCTAAACGACCTCCTCAGGCAAGTAATTTCATTGCCTAATTGCCTTTAAAGTTAAACAGTTTGCTCAAATGTCTACTCTACTTTTTCCTTGTGGATATAGGCTGTTCTTTCAGTCTGTCCTTTCTTTCTGAAATAACCTCACTCACGTGTCCAATTCAGACATACCACACAGTTACACTAGGTCAAAAAGGTATTGCTTTCGTGCTGATGAGAGGTAAACTGGTAAGCCACTATAACTTGATTTTAATTTTCATAGCTGAGTGCTGGTCAATGTTAAAATCTGAATGTGGGGCTCAGGACATTAGCACCACGGAGCAGAAAAAGAGTATTCAATATTCCCAAGGCTTTTGGAAAGGCCTTGGTGAGAGAATTCCACACTAGGGAAAAGTTGCTGCAACAACTTCATAAAAAATTTGTTTTGCTATGTCTTGTTTTGTTTTTATTTGTAGAAAGTAGTAGCAGCAGACACACTGTACAAGTAAGAGATTTGGAAGAATGTGAGCTGTCAGAAAGGGCAATGAAGAGGGCTTTGCAGCTTTTGAGGCTCAGAAAACCAGATATCTGTTGTGCTTCCATGTAGAGCTTTCTAATTTAGCGGTTGAGTCACAAAAATGATCACAATAATCATAATCACAAAAATTATTATGAAAGCATCATTAGAAGACAGAGACTCTATAAATGTCTCAATGGTGGGAACATACTATGTCCTTTCCTACTGCAATAAATGTAGAGAATTGACATGGTCTTAAAAAGTATTGAACTGTAGGAATTCAGTTAACTGCAGTTAAATACAAGATGTAAACTTACAGAAGAACAGGCCTCATTCGTGCCAGGGTTCATGAGGTTGCTTGTTTGCCATGAAGTCCATCCTTCCACTATTGTTGTTTGAATATGCAGTGAATAGAATTGCTTTTAATAACATTCCCATATGAGTGGCAGTGTAAATGCTTCTCAAGATGAGTATTATATTCTGCTATGGTTAAGAATTTCCTCACAATGCAAGAGAAAAGAGCTTTGTAATTTTTTTTCCTTATCTCTATGAGTATTGGGACTTGAATAGGGTTGATATCCTCTATTATAACATACATAACATATACTACTCTGGACAGAAGAAGCAAAAGTGAAAGAAGTATACTATTGCAGTGTTGTAAAAACTTACTACAAAAGGAGCCACAAGCATCAACTCCCAATCTTCACGTCAATTCACAACCATCAGGCTGCTCCCAGTGTCATGTATTCTTATTTTCTGGATTTAGCAAAAGACTCAGTGCAATCTTATCTTTCAGTTTTTCAGTCAATGCAGGACCTGATTCTTAATCAGAATTCAAGATTCTGTAATTTAAATTGATGCATGATTGAAGAAAATATTATCAATGAAGTCAAGAGAGGAAGCTTCATTTCACAATTGGTAGTGAGCCAGTATTTTGTCTCGGTTGTTGTACATTCTAACGTCTTTTCAATTTTTAGTTTATTCATGTCTCTGGTTATTGAGCATTATTTTAGTAAAATCCATTGTTACCAAAAGTTTCTTGTAAAAATAATTTGCATAGTGCAGCAACACTAAAATACCTACCAAAATATTCAGGAAAAATGTAACTCAAAGGACTACTTTTATCTTCTCAAAAAAATAGGAAATATTTTATATTTTGTGTCAAATTAATCCTCTTTAAGACACAGTATGAATCACACAAAAATAATTGGGATACTAAAGATTATTGTAGTTTGGAAAAAAAAAATTAAAAGGAAAGGATACCTGTTTTCAAAACTCAATTCTGATTGATCTAATTTCAACCAATTAAAAATATCATCATCAAAAATTCAAATTTCTGTTAAAGAATTTTTTTTCAATGTCTGTCAAAAAAAAGATTACACATATTTAGTAGTATATCTGGGGAAAAAAAAAAAACAGACA
>VWZV01001337.1:96835-107458 GCA_013397155.1 Irena cyanogastra | reverse complement strand
GACTGCCTTCTTGAGAATGCTCTCCTGTATGAGAAGCAGCAGGGTACATAATCTGGAAAGAGTAAGGCCTTTTCCTTATGGCAAAGTAAATTGCAGCTATTTCTCACAATAGGAGGCCATTGGTCGTATATGGATTCTATCCATTTTGATAGGACATTGTTGATAAAGATCTTCTTACCTATGCTGTGTCTTTAGGATTGATGCCAGTTGCACATGTTTACTTCAACAAAATAACTTCTGCTTATTGCGGATCGCCTTGCTGATCCCTCAGGCGATACTTAATATGCAATTAGATGTTATCTTGCTCATACTATTTGATATTTCAGTTTGCTACATAAAGTACACACCTGCTTCTTATATCCCCCCCTTTTATTGCTCTGAAGTGATTTGGAAAACAAAGTATTTTAAAACCTTATGGTTCCTAATGGAAGAAAATAAAGATTTGTTACATGTAGGCAAAGAAAAAACAACTGAGGAAGTGGCTGGCATTCAAAATAAATCCAAGGTGTCCTTTTTAACTATAACAATTATTCTACTAAGTATACTGCTTTTTACTAGTCCTTCAATTCTAAAAGTAATTGTCATATGTTTTGGGAATTCCATCTGTTCTGGCTGTATAGAATTCCATTAGTTTTCTGTTAGAAAAAAAAAAAAAATTCTGATCCACTTTCTTCATAAAGTTTAAAAAAATCCACAAAGCAAGCTGCACTTGGATCCAGTATTTAGCCTCTATGTTTTTATTTAAAATGGTTTTACTACGATGGCTACAACTAGGTAGGTGCTATGTACTATACTATAACCACTTCATAGGAAAGATGAATACTTAAACCCTTTCAAAGAGAAAAGAAAGGGTGGGGAGAGAGACTCTACCAAGTTTCAGTTGTGTCAGAGGTGACTGGATGTTTCTGTTTACATCTGAAGTTATGCAAAATAACTCTTCTAAACATCAGTAAAGGTCAATTTTGTAAGTACTATTCTCAGCATCTTGAAGTAGCTGCCTCGTAGAGTAGGATGACTGTAAGGGGAAACACCAAAGTCTTCAATTCTAGATCTTCAGGTGTGCACGCGGTTAGACCCACTAATGTCATAGCTTGTTCTGTGTTCATTTCCTTTTGCGTTTTCAGGCATGATTTCAATTGAATCATTTATGGTTCTTCCATTCAGATTATAACAGCTATTTTGGAGCGGATAACCCTCAATGGCTGTATATGAGACATTGCCCGGGGTGCCTCCAAGATGCTTTTGAGCTGGGTAAGGAAATCACTGAGTGTTGACACGTTCTCAAAGCACTATGGCATGGATTGAGAGCATAGTTTATAAACTGTGTTACTGACCTATTATTCAGTGGTTTACTGACAGAACAGACTATACTAGTTTCCTCTGAAATGTTAACAAAACCAAATAAAATTTTTTTAATAAAAAATGGTAACAAGTATTTTAAAAAAATTGCAGTATCTAATCTGCATGTGGTAATTCATCCATAAAAACTTCAATTCATCATTGACCGCTTCTGATATGTCTACTTCTAATATAGTAGCCATTCAACGTATAATATTATGCTAATCTAATGTCTGTTACCCCTGTATCAGTACACTGGTGTGGTAAATCAGACCCAGATTTTTACTGTGACATTAAGGTCAAAGCTGTTTCTGCAGACATGTCTTAACCAATCTGCTAGTTTAAGATTTATACTCGATTCAAGCTGTAATGCCTGTATCATCCCTACTTTCTACATATTACCTTGCACACCCCTGTTCAGTCAGGAACAACTACTTATCATAACTCATCTCCCCTTTCATTTATGTACACAGACAACTGAAAACTTAAGGGCTTGAGAACTTTCACCTGTAGACCAGAAAGGCTGTTTGTGTGGGCCTTTCACTGAGTGTGCACTAAGAAATCAGAGAAAGCTTTTTATCTCTTGTTTAAAAGAGATAAGTATGAGGATGAGTATGATGATGATTGGGACAGTCCAGCACAGGTGTGATGCTAAAACCTCCCAGGACTTGGCACTCCACTCCTTCTCTATTTAAGGTTAAGCAGTGTCCAAGGAGAGAGTATATGCTGCTGTAGAGAGGGATGTTTTATTTCTTACAGTGTTTGTATAATGTTCTTTGTAATGCTTTATCCAGCTGAAATACAGCTGAGTCAGCTACAATATCTCCATTATTTTTACAAAAGTTAGTTCAGGCTGTGCACTGTCACTGCCCCATATACCAAGGGTCATATTTTATAACTGTTTTTTGTTAAATGCCAAAAATCTTAGATGCTCCATTTCATATTGTAATTAAAGCTTTCTATTTTAAAATAATGTAAGCATGCAGAAAAATGGTTCCTATTAGGACACCATAATTTAAAACAAAACCAAAGAGGTTGTTTGCCACTTAAAATATGTTTTTTCAAAAAATGTTTTGTGAAAAGGTGCTATGCAGTGGCTACTTCCTTAAATATAAGTTAATATAAAAAGTAAGTTATAGGACTCCTGATATATCTGGTAAATAGAAGAAATAAACTTCCTACAATAACAAACAGACAAGCAAATAATGAATAGGTTGTGCATGCAAGAGAAAGTTATATTAATCTGCAGTTCCTGCCATTATCCCACCCAGGTGTAAATATATAGGCCTCCAGAGTGTTAATTCCACAGAGTCCAGTAATAAACCTGACCTTAGCTTTTGATAATCCACTTTCTTCCAACTGAAAAAGAAGTCTTATACCATTTATTATTAACTGGCCATATTTAATAATAGCTAGAGATTCACTAATACTTTTCTTTTTCTTTGCTACCAAGAACCAGTGGACTATATTATACATGAATGGCTTGTAAAATAATTGTTTTATATTTCAGAATGACAAACAAGTTTCTGCACTCAGATTAAAGATTTAAATTTAACAACCATTTTACCATTACTTATTCCTGAATACAGACCCAGAAGAAATTTATATAAAATTCTCTGTCTCTTTTAATGTCATAGTCTGATAATCTCTTGAAAACATGAGAATTATTAGGTTAAAGAAAAGAGTGCCATAGTGGTAAACCCATTTTAATTCATACGTAAAATGTAATAATTGTTAATTCTGTGCATGTAACAATTTTAACTGTTTATTTAAGGTTTTGAATAATTTTAAACCATCTGCACTTAACATTTGTGTGAAAAACATTTGTTTCCCCTTCACCAGCTTAATAGCAACCAAAGATTACTACTTCTCTCAGGAGTATCACCCAACGTGCTCAAATATTAGGGGCAGTTGTTGTCTCTTCCCCATATGTTCAGAACTTGTTCTAACTTACTGTGGAGGTGCCTGCTGGTGTTCTGGATATGCACTACTTTTGCTGCAGCTCCCTTTTATACATACTACAGTAAGAATTGCTTATGGAAAGAATTCAAGTGGCTGCTGAGGCCTAACTTCAGCTCCTGATCAATTTTTGTAAAACCTGGATTTTGAAAAATGTGTGAAGTCAAAATCTAAAGAAATGTAAAGGAGGTTCTCTGGTTAAAGTTAAAACTACAGGTCAAAGAGTTCATTGTTTAAGTTGCCAGTGAGTATGCGTTTGTATAGCAGAATTCATTTTTGTAGAGTTGGTTTTTTGGGTTTTGGTTTTTTTTTTTTTTTTTTTTTTTTTTTTTTTTTTTTTTTTTTTTTTTGGGTTGGTTTTTTTGTTTTTTTTTTTTTTTTTTTTTTTTTTTTTTTTTTTGTTTTGTTTTTTTGTTTTTTTTTAATTTTCCCCATCCACCAAGATGGAAGAAAACAACAAACATTACAAATCCATTAGCTTATTCACTTTTCCACACAATACTGGTATTGGCCATTCTATAAAGGCTTGCTGTGACATGGCCCATGGAGTTTGTGTGTATTCAGCATGGCTTTCTCTGTGGGTCTCATTCTCAATTAAGAACTTACTCCCTGAATGTTGCAGCATTTTATTTGTGTATTTTTAAGCTAGACCCTCAAGAACTGATGCTGGAAATCTGGATCATAACTACATTTCCTTAACTTCATGTGTTTAATCATCCTGATTAAAATACAAATCCCTTTTCTGAAAAAATGAGTGAACAATTGTATTTTGAGAAATGTTTAAAAGTCCGGATGATCTGAAAATACATAAGAAGTAAAAAGATGAGGATAAGCCTTCTGTGTTTAATTGTGATTTTTGTGAATAGCCCTACAGTCATTGGAATGTTTGAGCCTATCCCTTGCACATCAGTCTTAACTGTGAGTTTCAAGAGTTGCATATGCTCTCTCTGAATTATCATAGAATCACAGAATGGTTTGGGTTGGGAGGGACTTCCAAAGATAATCTAGTCCAAGCTCTCTGCCATGGCTAGGGAGAGCTTTCACTAGATCAGGTTGTTCAAGGCCCCATCCAACCTCACCTTGAACACTTCATTTTCATTTCAAGACAATAATCTTACAACTGAAGGCAGGTTGAAAGGCCCTTATGACACTGTACAATCTCTCTTTGAGATTAGTAGTTCTCTTTGTTGCTGTAATCTGCTAACTATTCAGGGTGAATAAAAGCATATTTTGAAGACAGATATAGATATATATAGATATAGATAAACCAGAAAAAATGGGGAGTAGAAAAAGGATGGGCAGACAGACACTGCAGTAATACAAGTTCTCTATTAAGACACATAGGTTCTTTCCATTAAATTCCAAGTTTCTTCTTCTGCTCAAATATAAAACTAGCCACAGGCAGCCATAGCATATGGCAATCATGTATCATAGAAATTAAATCACATCATTTAGATGTCTCTTCAGACATCAGAATATTTCCTCTTGAACAGGTTGCGTGAAAACTTGGTACATCTTGAATTAAAAAAAAAAAACCCATACTTTGGAAGGCAAGAATGAGTTTCAGCACTGCAGATTCTTTACAGAGGATATGCAGCCCGTCTCCCTCCTCACTGGTAGTTCATTCATTGCAGCTCACGTATTTTTCATATGTATACTGGCATTAGAGTTCCTTATGATCTTTAATGGTGGCAAATACCATCAGTGTAGGAGCTGGATTTTAAGGCTCTAAATTTTTCAATCCCAGATGCAAAGAGGTTTTTTTATGTAGAAAATTCCCCAGGTCATAATGCTGTCGTTGTTCTCAGTAGGAAACCTTAATTGCAGAGCTAGTTGGGTAAGAGTTGGATTAGCTGGCAGAGTGTTGTCTGGAAAATCTTTCAGCTGTGCAATGTTATCACTTCCCCTACGTCCCTCCGCCCCCACCCCTGAGGATTCCTAGCCTACTGCATTTGGTGAGATACATATGTTTTCCCCAGCTACAGGAGCTGTGAAGGGTTCCTCTGGGATATCTAAGTATAAATACCCAAGTGTGTCTTCAGTTGCTAGGTTATTTTTAGTCAATGGGTGGTTACCAAGCCATCTATAATTGTGCTGTTAAATGTGTCAGAGCAGCTTCTGCAAATGAGGTGCTCCCTGTAACAGGTGGAGCATATAAAGTAAAACGAGAGAGGACAAAAGCAACTTCAGAACTGAACTGCTTAAAGATTTGAATTATACAAGGGGAGATTTCTTGGTAGGCAGATGTGAGGACAACGATCCATGAGAACAACAGGGATGAAGGAATATGGTAGCACTGTTTGACTGCATGTGGCAGTTTAACACCTGCTGGTAATTAAACCTCAAATAAGCCACTCCCCTTTTTCCAGCCCCCATCTGGTGAGAGAGGGAAAAAAGCCGAGACTGTGGGTTGAGATAACAATTTACTGAAAGCAAACAGCAGTGGAATAAGAAATGCACAGTAGCAGCAGCCATATTAGTAACAAAAGTCTATGGAAGAGATGGTTCTTTACACACAAAAGGTGTTCACTAACACCTCAGTTTAGCTCCACGTGGCTGCTGAGACAAAGACAAGATGGGAGACGTTCCTGCAGCTCGGCAGCAACTCACAGTTAGTTATTCTTGAGACAAGGCGACGGATGCTCCGCAGCCAGCATTCTCCATCCCTGAGCCTGAGCCCATGAAAAACAATGATGGACAAACACCCAAAATCATCTGTGTGGTGCTCCCTGCTCTCTGCACTGCTGGGCTTGACTGTGACCAGCAATGCTTGGCTCAGCTCCTGTCTGCCCAGCCTGGGCTCGGCTTGGCTGGGCTCAGCTCAGGCTCTGCTGCTCCACTGCCCCGGCTGCTTCTCGCACCGGCGCCGTGGCACACGCTCGGCTGGGCTCAGGAAGAAACAGAACAAAATGGTGAACTTCTGGAGTATGTTCCCTTTTCCCTTCCCCTGGAACAAACCTCTGGCAGTGATGATGTGAGCAATACAGAATAGCAATACGGCCAGGCCCCAGGGCTCTAGGCTCCCCCTCCATGAGCAAACCTAGGACACTGCACTACACATAGTGCCTGTGCTGGCGCATTGCGTGATTTCAGATATGTGTTATGGGAGAATTTACCAATGGTTCAAGGGATCAGAGTGCTTTCACAGGACCTCTAACTTCTTAGGCAGCTCCTTTTTTGGTAGTGGCCAAAAGCTGTTACCAAATGGTGACTGCTGTGTGGGAGAATGTTCACTGAGTTGCCAGTGGAAAACTGTCTGCATGGCATCAACTGCTGGCACAAATCTGTATAAACAGAAAAAAAGAAGAAAATCATACATGAATAGAAAGTCAGTAAGACCATAGGAAGACATGAACAGCAAAATAATGCAACTGAAAGGCAAGACGAAACAAAATTATTTAAAAAAAAATCCTAAACTGTCAAAAGTTCTAAGTAAACATGCACTGTTAGCAAGGAGATTACACACTGGAAATTCCAAATTATCTAGGCTGTGCTATCCCTTTTATGAATCTGCTACTAGGAGACAGGGCAGGAAGCAGCATGTAGTCTGTCAAAAATATATAAATATCATCTACTTTGGTAAGTCAAGGAAAAAAAAATGAAAATTTTAGGTGTTCATGAAAAGAGATAATCAAATTTATTTGTGGTTCCAATGGTAGCCACATCATGTCACAAACCAGAGATCAATAGCATCTCTTTAGATGTTAATTTCTACTCCAGTGGCAGTTACCCAGCATCAGCTGAAGACCAGGAATAAAATTTTGAGGACTGCTGTAGTTGTGCCTAGCTCAAAAACAAAGAAATGCAAACCAGCCATTGGTATGCAGACAAAAGAAAAGAAAAACAATACTTAAATGCTGCTTAAATGAATTGGTGGAAATATATTTATCTGTACTAATTCCTATATATTTAATATATCTTATATTTTGGTTAGATACAAAATGGAAAATGATTTATAATGCTACTTCAGCCATATGTGAAAGATGAACTGGGTGAATTTCAACAAAATAAAATGTTAAACTTAGCATCAGGAGAAACATTCCAGCTGAGAGAACCACTGGGCTGGAATAATCACCTCAAGTGGCTGGTGACAGACTATTGCCTGAGTAACTCAAAAGTAACAAAAATGAAATCCAGTGGGCTTTGGCAAAAGTTTGGTCTAGATAACCTAATAATAGCTATTGTCTTATCTATTTTTTCTTCCAAAACCAGAAGCAGTTTCCAAATTCATTACTGAAAATAGGCTAACGTCACATCTTGTGCTCCTGCATTTAGATCTGCATTGGCCATGCATACTTTGGGGGTTCTTTGCATGAATAGGAATAAAATACTTATGCAAAAGACATTTGACACAGCTGGAAATAGGAGGACTTTATTTCTAGGTATGTGGAATACAATCTGATCATGATTGTTTTCCAGGAATTTTAGCACATCTTTATTTATAAAATATCTCAGTAGTGAAGAATAAATCTTACAGAGTCTGGTAGAATCTTTTCACAAAATTAAATGCAGAGTACAGATAATTTTTTCAAGTCTCTATACTTGAGCAAAGGCTGCTGTTTTTGCTACCGAGTTCCAGTTTTAGTAATTCTGTAGAATTCAACTGAATTTTTGGTAAAAAGAACAAATTAGCTGTGTTTCCAAAAGAGAACACACATTTGAAAATTATGCACTTCATTTTTCTGCTGCTTTCATGTAAGATCTCAGAAAATCTTCTATCTCTTACACATTTGCTCTTGCTCCCTGATCATCAGAAAAATGCATCCCTCACTTCTCTTCCCAGCTGCAAATGCCTTCTATATCAGAAATGTCTTCCAATGCCATCACCATCCTTTACCAGCTTTCAGGTGCTGAGCATTGCTCCTTCAATTTTAAAACACAATGGGGAAAACTCCTGTGGAGTGGTTCCCTGGAAAGAACTACTGCTAGGGTCACAGCTTTTTGCCTCTGTATTGCTGGAGATGAATGGGGTCAGAGCTCTGGACAAAACCTGGAAATGCAGAGACAGGTCTGCAAATCTGTTACGGCCTAAGCAGCTTAGAAGTTGTTTGACAGGTGTCATTCCATTAGTTGGGGATGCAAATCTTTATCAGCTGAAAGATAAGGGGGAATTTTTATCAGTGGAATTTATTCAGAAAAGTCTTCCAGAAAAGTCTACATGGGTAACTTGAGTTATCTTTAATATTTTATAAATCTTTATGTAGGTGACAAGTAAAGAAACTGAAGATGGGTATTTTTGAATAGGACTCACCCTGTTTGAAAAGTCCAGAGCTATTTAGAAAACACAAAACTGAGAGTGAACCATGTGTAGTACAGCAAGTGGCATTGCCAGGTGCCACTGTCCTCTCAAATGGGAAGTCTTCCGGAATTCCTTGTTGCTATGAGACTAAATATGCCTGTACAGTGTGAGTGCTGAACCAGATTCTGCTCCCACTTCCACTAGGGTGCAAGGAAGTGACTCCCCTGTGGCCAGGGAGCACAATGCCATGTTCTGATGTTTTGTTTATGAAGGGTCTGACCGAAAGGCCACAGAAACCCAGGCGTTATTTCTCTAATTCAGAAGCTCAAAGAAGTAAGACTAGTTTAAAATGAGAGAAAGCACCATCTTGCACCTCAAAAGGAGCAAGGAACAAGCAGTTGGGGCTTCTGACCCATTGACAGTGGATCTTTATGTGCTTTTAGTCAAAAAGGAAAGCAATAAGTAAAATTTTTCAGAGGATTTCTCTCTAAATGTTTCCAAACGAAAAGATACGCACTGCTTATTGTGGACTGTGTAAACTCTGAAATTTAACACTTCTAAAATCTTGTGGATTTTAAAGTTACGTGTGGATTTTAAAGCAGCTATGTCGGTGGGGGGCAGGGTGGGGAGAGAGATTTGTTTGCTTAAGTATAAAATGTGTGAATTTCTTTTATCTATTTGACACTTCTTTTTTCATCCAGAAGACAAATAAACAAACAAAATCCAACTTGAACTGAGCCCAAGCATGGCAAATTTTTCACCAAAGTGTACATTTCAGAATGAAAGATTTACAGTGGAATTTCTCTATTGTAGCTATGACATTGCTTTAACATTGCATTGCTGTAATCTTCAAATATAGTAAATGCAATACATGGGTTTATAGAGATTTGTATGAAGTTTAAAATTCAAAAGATGGTTGTTTTTAATATTTCTCTAAGAAATAGGGGTGGGTTTAAGACACATCATCAACAGCATGGGAGATGTTTGCCCAATAAAAATACTGATCTTTTATTAATCTGTCCTTTCAAGCATCTGGAAACCCTTTCCTGGCTTCTTCAAAGTAAGCAAATATTTAAATATGAAATATTACAAAAAAAAAGAAAAAACCCAAAAAACCTAAAAACCAAACCAAACAACAAACCAAAATACGAAGACCCCAATTCACATCATAAATGCAGATGTAACCAAAGTACTATGAAATCAAAGCTCTCCGCGTGCAAGTATTCCCTTACTTGGTTTAAATCTCCAAAACTATGGAATTCTATCCCAGAGAAATCCCGAGTAGCTCACTGGCCGTCGGTGCGTTACCGCCGATGTCACTGCTGTGCAGTGAACCGCCGGCCAGCCCGAGCAGCCCCGCAACTTCCAGCGTGTCGCGGAGGACACGGCGGGAGGACGCTCCGCTCTGCCGGCCGGGCCGCGTAGCCCCGTCCGCCCCGCCGAGGCCGCTGGGCGCTCGGGCCGCCAGCGCTCTGCCCGCAGCCTCCGTGGGGCTGCGAACCGCGCCTGCCCTGCCCGCACCTCCGCTGCCCGAGCCCCTCTCTCCCCGCATTACGCGTTCTCCGCTCCGCGCTCCTCCCCGCGGGGCAGCGCCGGCCGCGCTGCGGGACTCGCACGCGCCGCGGAGGTTGCGCGGCGCAGCGGCGGCGTTTGAACGCGAGAGGCGCGGAGCCGCACCGCCTGCGCGGACAGAGGGCACCGAGAGCGAGCCCGCCTCGGACAGCACCCCCTGTACGGCCGGCAGCACTTCGGTGTGCGGCTGTTAACCCTGCCCTGCCCCGCACCGCCGAGCCGCCGCCGGCCGCCCGTGCGCCCCGAGCTCGGTGCCCTGAGCGGGCAGCCCCGGCTGTCGGGGAGGCCCCCGGGTGCGGAGCGCCGCGTCTGCCCCTGGCCGCGGCTACACCACGTTCCGCAACGGCGGGGCCGAGCGCGCAGTCCCCGCGGAGCGGCCCCGCATCGCAGCACCGCCCCGGCCTTCCTGCCCCCCCCGCCCGGCTGCTCTACGGCAGCCGGTGGCCGCGGCAGGCTCCTTCCCCTGGGGGGGGGGGGCGGCGGCAAAATCACAGCCTTGGGGTTTCGTTTTTCTT
>VWZV01001337.1:62488-96746 GCA_013397155.1 Irena cyanogastra | reverse complement strand
TTTTTTTTTTTTTTTCCTCTCACGCTCATTTATTAGATTCTTTCATTTGCGCTCCATTTCCGCGGGGATTGCTGCAGCGGAGGCATCAACCTGTAGACTGAGAGAGCCCTCCGTAACCCGGCGCGGCTGCTCGGAGGGCACGTTGCGGTGCCACCGCCGGGGTGCGGCCCCGGGACAGGGCCGACCTCGCGGGCAGACGGAGGGCGAGGGAGCGAGACTAGCCACGGCGTCTGGGGAAACCTCCCGGGGCCGGGAGACGAGGAGCCCCGGCGGTGGAGGTGCGAGCCCAAAGGCAGACCAGCGATCTGTGCGAGAGCCCCCGAGCGGCCCCGTGTTTGGCACGGACGGCGGGCTGAACTGACTTCCCTCCCGCCCCTCGCACCCGCACTGGAGAGCATCTCCGAGCCGGGGGAGGAGAAGGGGGTGCAACAAATTGCCGCCAGCCGGGAGAAGTTGCAGTAAAGAGAGATCCCTCCCTCCCGCTCCCTCCCCTCCCCGCTCGCTCTNCCCCGCGCCCCCGAGGCGCAGCGGGCGCTGTTGCGCAACCCTGCCCGGCACTGCCGGCTCCCTGCCCCCGCCGCCGGCTCGCCGCGGCTCCCGCGGAGACGGAGCGCTGATTCATGGGGCCCCGCGCCGGCTGCCTCGGCGAGGAGAGCGCGGCGCTGCCGCTGCCCCCGCGCGGGGTGTGAAGCCCCGGCCCCTCCTCCGCAGCCCCGGGCTCGCCCGCCCTGCTCGGGAGTGTGGTCCCTGCCGGGAGCCGCCGCGCCTGGCGCACGGAGGGAAGCGTTGATGCATCGCTGTGGAAATTCATTGTGTGACTTTCTGGGTATTTACTGAGTTTCAGACCGAGATGCAGCTCTTGAAAGCTTTATGGGCACTAGCAGGAGCAGCGATCTGCTGTTTTCTTATATTTGTCATCCACTCACAGTTTCTTAAAGAAGGTAATTGTATGTGCATGTCTACATATCCTGTTCTTTAATACTAAGATCTTTACGAGGTGCCTTAATTATTTTTACTGTTTCCAGTATGTTCTATTTACAGCAGTGCTTCCACGCTATTTTTCCTTTCCGTTAAAGCCTTCTCAGTTTTGTTGCTTTAGATAATAGGTAGGCTTAGACTTACATCTTTCGTAAATGTATATATATTATATGCATACATAAATATATATATATGAAATCTGTATGATGTTTATATTCGATGTTTTAGCTGACGTCTCATTTCTTTATGGGGCATGTATAGTGTATAGAAAATATTTGTTGCTATCAGATGACCACAAAACAGTAGTCATCATGGGAATATTAATAAACCAAAAAACCCCTTAACAAGTAAACGTCTTATTTTTATACCAAATCAATAGGCATCCTTTGCCTCTTCCTTATTCAGTACATTTTCAATAGATGGCACTAAAGTTCTATGGAAAGGGCAGGGCAGAGCAAATCCTGGGCATTCAGCGTCTTCCTTCTCCTCACTGCCCCAAAACGGGAAGAGGCCTTTGCGTGGCTTCAAGGCTGCTGTTTTTACCACCTTGTGGTCAGAAAACTGTGATTACAATTTACAGGAGAAAATAATTTGAATTGTGGGGCAGGCTTTCCTCTTTTTTTTTTCCTTTTTTTTTTTTTTTCCCCTACTTGACTTGGGTGGAAAAAAATGTTTGATTGAGTAGAGGGGTTTTCCTGGGAAGTAACCCCTTTTTTTGTTTCGTTTTCCTTCCTCAGGAAATTAGTATTTTCTTTTTTCCCCCTACTGCTAAAATAATTAGTCTATTGGTTACTTGTATAGCAAACTCTAGTCTGAGATTCAAGTGTGAATCCTAAAAAAATGTATATGTATTTGTTGGAGTATGGAAAAGTCCAGTCCTGTTTTTTAAGCAGTGTTAACAAAGATAACACAATAATATGGGAGTTTTGGTGAATCCATTTTTTCTTTTTTTACCATTGTAACATAGTCGAGAGTATAGCTGGGAGAATAAGGACCCAAGCTCAGCTTGGAGTGCTGGCTGTGTAAAACAGGGAAAAAACTTTTTTGTGACTGGGACAAAGTTTCACTCAAGGCTGGGCAAAGTGACTACCTTGCAACCTCTCAAGTAATTTAGTGTCAGTCTAAGCAAAACGTGAGACTCTATGTTTTCACAGATTTTTTTTTTCTGAAATTAATAAACTCCGATTTGTCTGATTTGGTTAATTTAGAAGCATTATTCAGATACCTCCAGTGCTAAAGATTTCTCCTTTAAGAAACCTACCCATGCTGTAATTGCATTGTGTGCAATGCCTCCCACATAGTGACTTATTTAACATTCTTTTAAAATGCTCAGACAATTGTATTTTTATATATCTGTCTAATGACATGGCCTGTTTTGAGGAGATTTTGCAGACTTTTAGGCTATTTTTTACTCTATTTGCCATTATACTGCTCTGTTTCCTCTTTGGTCTTTTAGGGCTTGAGGTCTGTGTTACTGTAAAAAATCCTTAAAAGAAGAAGCATTTTGTTTGCCATAAAATATTTCATCCTGCCTTGTAGGAATAGAAAGCTGGCAAATTATTTTATAAAAACAGAACCCGTAGTGCTACATGAAGGAGCTTTAACAACACATTTTACATTTTTCTAGCAATTATAACAATTTTTAACGTGGACTGCAGACAGCAAACCAAAGCTCTTTAGCTTGTTGGATAACTTAATTAGATTAGTTTGTTTATATTTGTTCCTGAACCATTTCTGCTTTCTTTAGCAATGAGAACTATATAGTGACTGTAAATTGCATATATTGGGACAGCTGTCAGACTTTTCTTGACAGGTGCTAATCTCCACGGTAGCATTTTGGCCCTTTCCATATAATTACTTCAGCAGTGTATGTATTCCTTCCTCCCAGTAGTTTCAATACAGACACTGAATAGTTTGGTGGAGTTGAATGAAAGTCTGCATGGTATGACTGAGCTTTTTCTTTATGAAGAACTTTTAAAATATCCAATAAAAGTGAATGGTTTAAGCATAAGATATCTAAATGAAGGCATATAAGAGAATGAGAAATGGATAACACTGAATTTAAGCTATATATTGTAAGCAGTTTGCAAAATAAGATTTATGTTTACTTTTTTTTTCCATTTTAGGACCTGGTGTTTTATGTTACTTTCAATAAGAAAACAAAGAGAAAAAGTGTGAGGAAAATACTAGCAAATAATTTTACCATATGGCTACTACATTAGTTTATTAAGTAAATATGTATAAAGAAGAATACATGTGAGATTACCTCACTACCTTTATAAGATTTGAAATAGTTTTCTGATGTCAGAGTTATCCCTTTACATTATAATTTTATAAAAAGTTAGGAACGCTATGTCTCATAATGTTAGACTGTTGATTTCCTGGCAAAAAGATTAATTTCCCAGTGGAGCCTAATGAGCTACACAGGCTTGCTGTTTGTAACTCAGCTGTGTGGTCGAATTCCTAAGTTAAATGCTTGGACATTTTAATTTGATTTATTGCTTGTGCAGAAGGATAATTTCCTGTTGTCCCAAAGAACATTTAAATAAGCCACCAGTTTGACTAGCTTGATCAGATTAGCTGATAACATCTATCTCCTGAGACAAGTCAACGGTGCAAGTCCATACACCAGGCATCTCTGTTGTATGCAAGACAATTGATTTAGGAAGAATTAGATGTAAAATTAATTAAAGTTCAAACCTGATTTATTAATGCATGTTCTTTCCATTTTTGCATGTTTCAAAATATTTACTACTTATTATTTTTCCAGAGCTAGATTTTAACAGAAAACTGACATAATCTTCACTTCATACAAAATTAGATAATTACTACATGAATTTTTCTGTCTTCATTTTCCTTTTACTCACTTGGAATTACTGATGTTATGTGGTAGGTTATGCTCTTAGGCCTGTTAACACAATGCATTTTTATAATTTCAGTTGTACTGCATGGCTACAGTGTGTAGAACTTCCATGACATCCAGCTGAAACTTATACCAAAACCAAACCCTCCTTCAGTCCCATTCATGAATATGAGATTGTATGTTGCAAAGCCAACGGACATTTTTTTTTTCCATAATTAATGTTAATTTTGTGTTGACTTCATTTTAGTTACTGTGCTGAAGTGGGCTTGTCTGGATTCTTAAATATTTTTATATACATTTGTGAGGTGAGGCAGTTTGGTAGTAGCATTACATTGCTACCATATAAATGGTGTTAAGAAACAATGAATGCTTGTTCTGAGATGAGTGGGAAAGAGCTGTTTAAATGTCTATTTTCATGAATATGTTTTTTTCAGGAAGTGAAGAATGGCTAACACAGGGTGCCATTTTTCCACACTTAGGCTTTTGTGTGGAAATACAGGTCGTCCTGTGGCTAATCCGTTCCCCTATGTCCAATCTGTCCTTCAGTGTTTCTAAGAGATGAATAGAGCTGTGAACCCAGAAAAGGCTATTGTGATATATAATTGCAGTCCCATGCCTGTCTGATCTTCCTGCAAAGCAGTTTAACATACTCTAGTCAGCTGCAGTCAGTATGAAGAAGCGTTTAAAATTTCAGTATCTAAAACTTTTTGCATAGACTTTTGAAAATTAAAAGTAACCAAGTATATTCACTACCCATGTCTGATTTTAGGTGGTTCATTATCTAATATTGTTTAGCACATTTATGCAAAGAGAAATGAAAAACATTTGGGCTGGTGTTGCACTCCTTCAATTGTGGGAACTCCTTTGCCCCTGACAAGGACCTCTTTCATGTAGTAGAATGTTTTAACCATTCACACGCTGCAGTGATGGGGAAAGGTAAAGGATACAGTTTCTAAATGTGTCTTTGAGTCCCATGGAAAGTAGGGCAGTTATGGAGTAACTTAAAAAGGGTCTGTGTACATGGCAGCCAAGGTGTGTTACAGCCCTGGATTTACTTTAAAGCTTTGTTTATGCGCTAGTAGCTCATTAGGGGGTAGAAATGTCTAATTTATCAAGAGGTGTGTTGATGTTTTGAATGGTTTAGGAGATTTTGGTGATGTTAGCCTTGTTTGGAGAGGGACTGCACAGAAGCAGATTAAATCTCAAGAATCTTTCTTAAAGTATAGAGGTTTGGAATATTCAGATCCCAAAGCTATATTCCTAATCTGTTGGGTAGATGTTCAGTAAGCTCTATAAAATAAGGTGGTTTTCTGTGGACACACTGCAGTAGTTGAGACAAAAGAATTCCAGTACTTCTTTTATAACCAGATGATTATGGCTATAAAACAAAGTTTAGTATCATTTGTGCAACTTTAGTGTATACTTATATATATATATGAATAAGCTATCTGTTTAGCAAATTTTTCATATTTATCTTTTTTTTCCCTTGGGCAAAAATTGGCAATTATTGGTTACACTTGTAGGCACTTCTGTGTCAATTCTATTTATAGGAATTAGTGTCACAATAGTGAAAAATACTACAGCATTTTTTTAAAAAAGAGTGCAATATTACACATAATAACTTGGCTGAGTTTTATACTTAATATCTTTTTTTCTTTCACTTTTCATAAAGATTTAAATACTTTATCCTGCTCTAAAACTACAAAAAAAGCTTTATGCATATTTTTGTTTTTAGCATGTACATTTTGACACTGACAATAATAAGGCACATATTTCATTTAGCTGTGTAACCCCAAACAACTCTGCTACTTCTTCTGCTAATGTTTGAAAATGTCTTCTGACAGTACACCCAAGATGACTTTTTAAAGAGCTTTCTACTCATATAACCTGATGGCTTGAGGAAGCTGGTATTGCTAATGTTTACTGCTGTGTAAAACCTTTTGAGGAAAGGAGCTGTTATCTTCTAAAAGGTTTTGAGCCTTTGGCCCTCAACATTTTCCTAGAAAGAACTTGAATGTGACTTAGTATGACAGATAATGTTTCTATCTTTTCATTTTTCTTTTATCTTTAAAGCATAAAAAAATACTTGAACCAGTTAAATACAGAAAGATTATTGCTTTTAAGAATGTGGGGGGGAAACAAACGTTTTGGTTTGTTTTATTTTTTCAGTTTTCCCTTTTATGCTTTACCTATGTCTCAAAACAGTAAGATACCTTGCATACCAGATGTGCTGCATATGTTACCTATATATAGTAAAACTGAGTTGAGGACAGTGTGTCCCAGCTGCAAATTTGCTGAAGGGTTTGCTGCATTTAATGCACTGTAGTATAATTTTTTCTGCTGTCTTCCATACATTTTGTGGAGGGGTGTTGTGAAGAGGCAGATATGAACGATATTTTCAGCGCGGGACATCAGGTTAGAGATAGGCACAGGATGCCTCACAGAAGTGGAAGGTTTACTGCTATCCAGGAAACAGAATTGGTGGTTGAAAAGCCCTAAGCTTGAATAAGGGCTACATAGGAAAGAAAATGTGAAAGGTATCCAATCTCTCTTTGCATTTTTTACATAGTTTTATGGCAACTAAATAGAATTAAGATCCAGTTCAGTGGCTATGTGATGATGTGTGGCTCATTGGAGCTGCAGAAAAATGAGAGGAGGTCCTGCTTTGAGATAAAATATCTTTGTATTTGAAATTTTTTGATGTTTCCAGTCTGTTGTTTTTTGTTTCTTTTTTTTTTTTTTCCCAGTAAGATTAGAGAGGTGTAGCAGTGAAAGGGAGCAACACAGACAACATTCTCTATAATTTTCCTTTCAGGGAGGCAGGAAAGGTATTCTCTATGTTCATCTGCTGTGCTGAGATGTACCAAGAGGGGGAGTCTGACAGGTTTTCTGCCCATGGGAAGAAGCTTTGAAATAGTCTTTCACTTTGGGTGTTTAATATGAACGACTTGTATGTCTTCACAGGGAGCTGCACCATCGGTGGTATAAATCTCCTAGTTTTCCCGCCTGAGCAACTTAAAAAAAAAAACATTAATAAGAGATTTTTCAGTAGCCTTTTTACAATTGCCTGTTTTCATAGCCCAAGAGCACGAGTGATGAATTATAGACCTTTCTCAGCATTTATCAGCACTACCTGTTCCTAAAGGCAGTAGTATAGACTGGTGTGAGTCACATCATACAAAAGTGCATGCTTTTTAGATCTGTTGGTTAATATTTATTTTTCTCATTTCTCAGCAGGCATACACTGTATCAAATATTAAACTGCCCAAACAAGACACACACAGCTGAGACTTTTTGAAACTGAACTAAAAAGGCCAAATGAAAAACAAAAAAAGAAGCATGTATTTACAAGTTGAGTTCAATATAATATTGCTGAGAGAAGCCGTATTTTTTTAAAACTCGCTAGTCAAAATATAGATAAAATTATTCTCTTTGCACATATATTTAAAAAAAGTTCTTTATAATCACATGAAGAAAAGACACAGCACAATTGTACTAATTAAAAAAAACAGTATTCATTTCTATACAGTATTTAGATATCCCAGTTGGAATTGATCATTCAGCTGAGTATGACTGGCCACCGGGGATATCTATTCCACCCAGTATTGCATTTTAGCTAAGATTTATTTTTCTTAGAAATTATATCCTTGTGCTACTTACAATCTATAGTGATAGTAGGTTCTGTGTAATAAAATCCTACTATTTGCCTAAGTGTGCAAATGCCTATGCTTGTTCTAGAAATCCAACACGACACAGTGAATCTGCCTACTCATTATATTTTACCTTTGGCACCACATCAGTTCACAAGTAAATCTTACTCAGAGCAATAGATCTTTGTACTAATTGTTGTTAGTCTTGTGAGAAGCAATGAGTAACATGTTTGAAATATGTCCAAACAGGAAATTAATACAGAAATAAACAATACTAATGTTTTCTTAAGGCAGACCATGTACTAATGTATGTTGTTACGTGAGTGATGTATTATTTTTACCATATAAAGGAAATGAGATTGTATTAATTTATCAGGTAAAAAAATTATTTGTAATGGGAAGGTATTTTCTGAACCTCAGCTTCTTTCTAATGTTCCACAAGGCTATGTGGTGTTTCAAAGTCTGCCTTTTTAATTGCAGTCACACATGAGAAAAGATTAAGTGGATCCACAGGAGAACAAAGGGAATAGCTAAATCTTTAGGAGATATGACCTAGAAAAAAGAACTAAAGACACTAGTGTTACCAAGTTTAGAGAAGAGATTACTAGCATGATGAGAGATTTCAGTGAGTAAAATTCTACCTTGAGAATAACAAGCCATCCTTTCTGTAAAGTGGGGATATCACAAGAAGCAATGAATGCAAACTGATTTGAGGGAAATTGAAGCTAGACATTGGCAAAGCTTGCAGCAGGACAGACCTGTGCTGGTGCTTTAGGGAGAACTTGCCATTGGCAAGAACAGTTAAGCACTGAGATACATTTTCTTGGGAAGCTGTGGAATAGGAGAGTTTTATTTTCAGATTACAATCTTCTCTGTTTGGAACAGTATTCTTAAATTCAACCAGATAGGTGGACTAGGTGGTTTCTTGAAGTCCCTTGAAGTCTGATTCTCTGAAATGTGCATTTACCTAAAACTTATGAAGGTGAAAGATATTTAAATATCTAACTTCAGGGCAATTTTCTGTTGGCTGCTGAAGTCAATAGGCTTGTGAGAAATTATCCTAGGGTCTAAAAATATCAGAGAACAAAAAAAACTCCTAGCAATCAGCTAGTGTTTTAAGTATTTTATTAGATAAATCATACTTTTTTTTTGAGTTGCAGATATAATTTAAAAACAAATAATAAAAAAGTAACAAAATATCATGATTCATGTAAATAAAGATTACTTTTTAAGTACTGCTTATGTTTCAAGCTATTTAGGACTCAAAGATGTCCTGAATGCTCTGTTTGCTCTTTTTCATATGCAATGAGCAGTGAAATAGAGCTATTAATTTACATTCACATTTAATTCACATTCTGCTATTTCTTATAAGATGTGGATTTGTGTTAAGGATTGTTTGTTTCTGCCAGTCTGCTCTTGTTACCACAGCATGTGAAGGGCTTATCTCCAGGTTACCCTATGGCTACTCTGACCTCTGGTATGGGAAACACTGAACCTGCCCCCACAAAAGGATGAGCTGCAAATGGCTGTGTAAAGTTCTCTGTTGACATGTGCCTGTTTGGTGCTATGGGTGATAAAAAGCTTTGTGTTCATTACAATCTGCAATGGTGTGTACCTTGATGCAGTACTGTCCAATTTTTAGATGTCTGTATAGCTCCAAATCTGATGGCAAAAGGAGAATTAGCAAGTTGTGCTGACAGCAATGCTTGTGGGTTGATCTAAGGACAGGGAGAGATCACTCACTAATTACCATCACAGACAAATTCTTCTTAATAAGGAATTAATTCAGGGAAGAATTAATTTAATTTATTGCCAATGAAACTCAGTGTAGATTCACAAGAAACAAACCCAAACCTTAAAAGACCTTCACCTCCTGACTCCCTTCTTCCTGGGCTTCACTTTGCTCCCAGTTTTTCTGCCTTCTCCCCGAGTGGTGCAGGGGGATGCGGAAAAGAGGGGTTGCAGTCAGTTCATCAAACATTGTCTCTCTTGCTCCTTCCTCTTCATACTCTTCCTTGTCTTCAGCATGGGGTCCCTCCTATGGAAGGCAGTCCTCCACAAACTTCTCCAATTAGTCAATCAGAGACAGACTGCTGCAGCCTGGGCTCCTTTCTCCCTGGATCCACAGGTCTTGCCGGGAGCCTGCTCCATTGTAAGCTTCCTGTAAGGCCACAGCCTGTCTTGGGCATCCATCTATCCATCTGTTTTAGCGTGGAGGGATCCTTCAGAGGCTGCAGGGGGTTCTCTGCTCTACTGTGGATCCTCAGGGACTGCTGGGGGACTGCTGCCTCACCGTGGTCTTCACGGGAATCTCTGCTCTGACACCTGGAGCACCTTCTCCCCTTCTTCACTGGCCTTGGTGTCAGCAAGGCTCTCTGTTTCTCTCCCATATTCCCACTCCTGTTTTCTGAATGCTGATGGTGTTGCACAGATTCCAGGCCCTCTCACCCCTTCCTCCCCCTTAAATATTTTGTCACAGAGGTTCTACCACCATCACTGATGGACGTGGTTCTGGCCGCTGGTGTGTCTGTCTTGGAACCGGTTGGCATTGGCTGCCTTGGACACAGAGGAAGCTTCCAGCAGCTTCTCACAGAAGACATCCCTAAAGCCCCCCCTTCTCTCCCCAAAGGCTGCAAACCAAATGTATGCATAGTCTACAACTTGTGCTTTGAGCAAGTTTTGTGTGGGATTATTTTGTGTCTGTGGAACAGTTATGCACTACTGAGTTTTTCTGCTTAGAGGTGTAGAGGACCTGGGTACTAGTTCTTGTTTTCTTGAGCAGCACTAACATTTCTTAAAAGACAAGAAATAAAAAAGTTTTTTGAAGTTACTGTATTACTAGTTAATATTTCTTTCTCCCTTTACACTAGCTTTTGAAAAAGCACTTGCATTTTATGTGGCTTTGTGTTGACTGCTAATTAATCCTGCCAGTGATGTTTGCTACTGTTTTTATTGTATTCAATTACTTTTTTTTCTGCATTATTCTTTCAATACAAATTTATGACTTTAAGAAAGAAAAAAAACAAACCTCTTCTCCATTATATATGGAGATGTGCATTGTGAATCTGGGAATAGATTTAGCCTCAAGAGAATCAAACAGTTGTTTGAAATGGTCAGTGCTTGAGTATCACCTTGCTTACGGCTACGAACTAATTGAGATTAAGCTAAGATGGTTGTTGAGATGCTTTCTCTTCCTGTGCATCAGCAGGTCCCATTATCTGTTAATCCTTTAAAAGTATTATTTAGTCATTAAGAAAAATGAATGTTCTTTTTTTATTCCTCTTTTGTTCTAGCTTTTGCCTTTGTTTTTATAATACATGCTGGTAGACGAAGTAAAGAGTCTTCAGCTTCATTTATTGTGAAAAGATCTTGTAACTGTTTTAAGCATTTTTGTGTACTTGGCTATAAAACTATATAGATTGTACCAGATGCTGCCTTATCTTATTTTATAGAATTATAATGGATGCTGACGAGTTTTAGATGCAAGCCTTTAAAGATAAAAATCACTTTGCTGTGTGCTATTTTCTTTGGTAGACTATCATAACAGCCCCATTTTGTTGACTCTTTTCAACTTTCCATTATTTTGATTAACATTTTAGTAAAACTTCTTGTGTTTTATTATTCTAAGAAGTTCTGTGTCTTCCCTAAAGACTATTAAAACATTAAACGTGTATTTTACCTGTTATGTAGTGAATAGTGACATGATTTTCAGGTGGGCTGAAGACCCAAGAACTCCCATTACCTGCAGTTAGAGACTGTATGATAAAACACGGATTGAGCATTTTCATGGCTATGTCCACCTACTAATTCAATGTCAAGGCCCAACAGGTTTGTTATAATTACTGGTCAATTCATAAGTAGACAAATATCCATTTTGTTTTGATATATAGGCATGACTTGTAGTGTAATGTATTTATAAAAAAAAGCATCATATGCTTAATTAGCAGCAGTTTTCCCTTTTTGTTGCACTTTTCTGACCCCAAAAGCATTTTGCAAACCACACATGGCTTTTCACTTAAGCAAACTTAAACTTTGGTAACAGCCTTAAGGAAGTAAATCTGTAAGGTATGGATGTTGAAGGGAACAATATGACTGTTTGATGTTAGGAATGAAATTTTGTCTCCATTGAAATTGATGTTGAACTTCTTGCTGTTTTCATTTATGCTCATGTGCTGCACTGAGGTTCTACTCTGGTATATTTCTGCCTTGGTTTATTGACCTGGGAAAGTGTCCTTTCAGTTGGTAAGGTGTGTGAGGTAAATTCCTTTGGAAGATAATCCATACTGAAACTCTTTCAAAACAACTGATTAAAGTGTGCATTTAGCTGGGAAGGTTCTGCTCCACATCACAGTTCCTTGTCCTGTACTTGGGCACTGCAGCTCCTGATGACACTGATGGTAAAGTGAGGCTATTTTCCCTTTTCCACAGACCCTAAAAATATTGGCTGTTGTGCAACTGCACACTCCACTGCAGTGAATTATTAGTGTTAGTAGTATGTGCTTCTACTTAATTATGCACTTAGGCCTTATCTAGAGCCAGAACTGTATCCTTGCAGTCACTTAACAAATCTAGAGATGCTTGCTGTTCACAGAAGAAGTGCAAGAAAAAGATTGTTAAATTATACATGAGCAAGTAGTTAAAATAACAGAAGTTATGAAATATCATTTCTCCTCAGTGTCTCTTCACAGGCGTAATGCTTTTCATCATCTAGATGAATTTCTTTAGTGGTTCTTGTCTACTTTTAGTTTCTCTCTTGCATGCTCTCCCAAGAGAATGCAGCTTCCTTCTGCATGCACCCATGGGAACGTGGACAGAAAGGAGATGGTCAAGGGATCTCATGATTCTGAGCACTGTGGGTTTTTTCCCCTAGTTTCTAGGTTCTCTTAGAAATAAATTCCATGTTTGCTCTGCCTGTGTGTTTATATAGCTATAAGTATAGACTTGACTGTCCCTTCACTCATTATAAAATTGTTACAGTCTGATATTTAGTTTAGAATAAGTCTGGCTGCATGATCTAGTTCACTGGGTTTTGTGTACTAGCTAATGAATTACCAGTATCCTGATTTAATTTTGTTAGAATATAATCTGACTTTTTTTTTCTAATACTGACTAGAGAACTAGGATGAACATGGGCTTTGTGCCCTTTTTATAAGTAATTTTGTCTTCACTAGATGGTTATTTTTCACTAGATTACCTGTTTGCAAACTGTTCCTTTAGGAAGACAGCAGAGATCACAGAATCATAGAGTGGTTTGAGTTGGAAGGGACCTTAAAGATGATCTGTTTCAATCCCCTTCCATAGGCAGGGACACCTTTTACTAGACCAGGTTGCTTAGATGCCCGTGGTGGGGACACCAGGTTTTGTATGTTGTTAAACTCCTACATTTTCACATGCATTTTGTTGTATTGTCATGTTTTAAAGTTTTCTTCCTCACTTTTGTGAGCTCCATTATGATAAGAGGTAAAAGGCATTAGATTTATAATAACTTTTAATATTCAACTCAGTACATAGAAATTATGTATGCTTAGTAATGGTGTAAAATGAATTGAAAGTCTCTATTTATTACAAGTATTTTAATGAGTAGATTGAAAATTCTTGTTGGTTCACAAGTTGAGATTTGCAATTCTCTTTTTTTCAGCAGACAAGAAATGAGAGTCAAAAGGAGTAGCTTTTCTTTCAGATTCATTCTGATGTGATGACTCTCTGACATGATGATGAAGATGTCAGATCTATCTCTAGGCTTACATAATTCCTGCAATATTTACTGTAACAGGAACTGCAGTCACCTGTGCATCTTAAGGCAGGCAAGTTCTTGAATTCAGTAAGTCTCTCCAGAACTATAGAGGCATATCAAAACACAATTTTCTTAATAAAAAAACCAGAGCAGCCATACTTTCTTTTCCAGATTTTTAAATTTTTGTTACCAAAAAAAGAAAAAAAACACAGTAAAATGGGTTTTCAATAGAATTAGCAGTAAAAAGAGCAAGAAAAGGACTGAAATGTGCAGCATATTTTTATTTTCTAGAAGTTTATAATTGTAAAAGTCAAAAATGAAAATCTTTGCCATAGAACTTATTTGTTGGATAGCTTTCTCCTGCATTTATTTATTGATATGGTTTAAAAGTCAAGGCTAAGCAGAGATGAGCTTACAAACTGATTTAGTCCCAAATTCTTCTTACTGTAACTTTATCTTTTAATATGAACTGTAGCCATTTAAAGTAAAAAGCTATTCTGATTCCACATATGAGAAAAAATTATGTACAAACACAAAGGAAGTAGTTTGTAACGAAGCCTCAATGTTAATTTACATTTTGAAAAAACAGAAAAGTTACCATAGTAACATGTAGGTTGCAAAAATTTTCTAAATCTGATGTATTAGACTGAGGAAACTCTTAACTTGCATGACATGTTTCTCTAGTTTTGTGAATAAGAGCATAATTTTGTGTATTTGGCCTCAAATTTGTGCAAAACATAAAAAAATATGCAGACATTAGTAAGTTATGCAAACGGAGTCTTTTCCAATCAGCTTTCTAATTATGTTGTTCCTAAGATAATTGTTGTTTTGAATTTTTTCCCTAAAAAAAAAATGTAGAATATATAGGTCCTTTTCAGTATAAGATTTTGTTGCATCTCTGTTGCTCAGCAACTGCGCAGTAAATATTGCTGATTTTTAAACATGCAGGGCACTATATTCTGTTCCCATAAATTTCTTTTTAATTCTGTTAAAATGGTTAACTTTTTTTCTCTAGAACAAACTTACCAATAATATTTATATATTTATCAGGGCTTTGCTGAACAGATGAAAAGATAGAGTTTAATAATGGGATTAATTTTTGCTATTTTAAAAGGCCAGTTTTAATGCTATGCGCTGTGAGTATTATAAACTGTAGTTCTGAGTGCCATGGGCTGTTCTGTTACCTTTCTAACTCCACGGGCAGCCAAACTGAGCAAGTAACTTTTATGGAACAATATGTAGGGTCAGTTTTTTTACTAATTAATTTACTGCATATCTCAACTCTCAGCAAACAGCCAGTTTTTATTTTCAGTGCTACATATATATTTAAAACTGATTAGGAATTATGTATGAAATAATGTTTTTACCCAACTATTGTCTAATGCTTTCTAAGTATTGCTATGTTGGGTCCATCCCTACTGATGATGGCCAATGACCTTTTGACTTGTGTAAAGTCTGAGCTATGTAATTTTAAGGTGAAGTTTTTGCCGATGCTGATACAGTTGAGTGTTATAGCTTGGGTAATTCTTCCATACTGGTGTGTTAGATAAAAACAGATCTCATTTTTACATATGTTGAATGTAATAACAGAAAGTACTTATGACTAGATAGCACTAATGTATACCACCATTACTATTTTTCTGCTGCACTTCTGTTGCAAAGTCTCCTTTCCCATTATAAATTTTTAGTATATATATTTTTTAAATTAGCATTTATTATTTCCTATAGAATAATAAAAAATAAGTCAAAAAGCACACAGCGGATCAGAGTACACCTGGACCACTGTTTTGCTTTCAGACCTCTCGTGATGGAGATTCTACAGCTTTCCCAGATTTTCATGCTGCTCTCATCTGTTATGTCTGCATTTACTCTTGAGTGGTTGCTGTGGTATCAATCATTTTGTCATGTGGGAAGGATGGAGCAGAAAGCACACACGCACACACATAAAGAGCTCTTTGAAATCCTAACATACTTAACCCAATTAAATTGTAAAGATAATACTTTATGTATGATTGCTGGGTTGCAGTTGCAGCATGTAGTGAATAGCAAATCAAAAAGCAGTGTTCAGTCACTGCTGGGGAGGAGGAAGACTTGCTGAGGACGCCCAGAATTAATGGTGAGTTGTGGCATCCCTAGCTGAGAAGACACTTAATCCTAATCCTGTTATTCTCTGAAGGAGCAGCAGCCATTTTTCTATAGCTATTTTATTCTTTTTGCACCTCATACAAGGGTGTTTTACAAGTGTGAGATGCATGTTCCCTGTTTTTCCTTGTTATGCTGTTTCTACTGAACTCACAAAGCTAACATTCTTTCAGTAACCAGTAACTGGCCATGGTTTTGTTTCTGCTCCCATCCTCAAGATTTTACATCCTGGGAGGCCCCTGCTTCACATCACTGCAGCATCGAAATGGCTTCTTGTACTGCCCTGGGTACTCATCCTCTGCTTTCCCAAAATATCCCAGGTCAACAGACCACTAGTGGTTTTAGAAGTTGCCAAGGGCTGCTATTTAATGATAGACCAGAGTTTTTAAATGCAAGTCTGTGAATTTTACTGCTAAAGAGTAGCATCCATGAAGCTCTGACTGCCTCTGTGGTTGTCCAGGACTTGCAAAATGTCTTGTGAGCACAGTTCATAACAATTAATTTGATATTTTGACTAATGTCTTTGCTTCTCATAGAAAAGTAAGGGGGAATTTTATTGATTTTTTTTTCTGTTTTAAAAATACATGAGTTCCTCTTCATTTGAGGCATTGAAGGTATTCAAAGAAGCACTTTGAAGGTACTCAAAACAGCAAATTATTGAAGGTATTCAAGACAGCAAATCTTACGCTCCTCAAAGTTTTGAAGGAGGTCACTTGCAAATCTCTGTCAAATGGGATATAAAAAGTCGTGTTTTAAATCCATTTTTATGGAAACATTTGGTACTTGGGAGTATTTAGGACACGCAGTTGCTACTGTTGACAATCTTGAATATTTTTGAAAATCATCCATCTCTAATTGCTGCTCTGTGCAATCTCACTTTGTGTTTCTGTTTTCCAAAGTCTTGGCAAATATGTAGCTTATTTCTTTATGATAGAGATGGTAACTAAATTTCATGTCAGAGGCGAATTCCATGAGGAAATATTCTTTGCATATACTTAGCTAAGTTCCGTGTTGTGCATTTCTGTATCAGGGTGCTGCGAGGCTGGCAGCTCTCCGGGGATGGGATGCAGGGGGTGTTGGGGCCCCTGGGAGACCTGGCAGCCAGGACCTGTTCCCCAGCCCAGAGCCAGGCAGCCAGGGGCACCAGGGAATAGGGACAGGCCAGGCTGGGCCATGGCTGGACAGTGAAGGGCTGTAGGGGCTGGAGACCAGTCCTGCTGTGGCATCACTGGAGTGGGGGTTGATGGCCCTGCGGGCTGGAATGAGGTCCTGGGGCGTGGGCAGGGTGTGCCGAGCAAGGACATTGGTACCTTCAGGGCCCTGATGCTGTACCTGCTTTTGTGGCTGATCCACTAAGAAAGTCCCTTGAATGTGCTATAAATGCCTCAGGAGACTACCAGCATTCATTGACACACTGCATTTTGCATATTATGTGTCAGACATTACTTGCCTTGTAAAGACCATGCACGTTACTCTATGAATGGGGTAGTGGGCCATGAACGAGCTCAGTGTGGACTGGCACCTGAGGATAAATTGAGCCCTGTGCTTGGGGTGATTGATACATTGCTGCACGATGGCAGTTCTTCAAGGAAGTAGGATCTGTGCTTCTGAAAATGTCACTTCTTCAGAAGAATAGAAAAAGAATGCAAGAATGGAGGGTTAATACTGAATTGAACTGTATTGGACTTCCTTTAATGTTATCTGACTGATGTTATCAGTTAGGTTCTCCTTCTCTAAACTGTGTTAAAATGAAAGGTTTGCTGTGTTTTAATGGTACCTGAAAGTCATAGAAAGGCACAAAGTTGTCTTCTGTGGGTGTGACTTTGTGAAGCGTTTTGGGATGTAGGATCCACTGCAGGAGACTTTTAAACTAGTACTTTTATCTCCTTTCCATTTTCCTTTATTCCACCTTCAGACAATGAATAACATTGAATACAGGACAGCATTAGTTTCATCTACAATGAATGGACTATGTTGCCATGACACAGAATTTAGGAATCATTTTAGTATCACATAGAAGCACATGCTTAAAAGTAGCAAAAATACATAGTTTTGCGTTGCAATCTTAAATTGTAGAAATTAGGCACAAACTATGCATGGTTGAATTGTTTTTTCCTCTCTCTATATTGCTTATTTGGATGCTACAATATGACTTGCATCCCCACAAGTAAAGTAATACTTGACTGTACTTGTGATTGTGATAGAGTAGCTCATATTTCAGATATTGTATGCTTAAGTCATATATAAACATATTGATTCATTAAAACTGCAGTAGTAAAAAATGCCCTTTGTGTTACTGTATGCAAAAGACAGGCTGCAATGTCAATGAGACCCACGTTGTCCTTCTGGGGCATAATTTACATAGTCTGCAATTATGATTTCTCAAAGGACATTTGCTAGCACTATGCTATGCTGCAGGTAAATGAGCAACCAGGACTCTTAGAAATTCATTCAGCTTGAACAGTGTGTACTCTTCTTAAATTCTGCAAGTATCTCAGATCATATCTGTGTGCAGTGAATGTGCAATGTACAGTGAAGCTTTGCTGGTCATCCCTCTCTACCAAGGCTTTACTTTGTATTTTGGTTGTATCACAGTCCAGCTGTCCTGCAAGTTTATGTACAGTTTTGAGGGTTGACAGGCTTAAATGCACATTTGTGGATGGTAGTTTGACCAAATTTCAGCTGCAAGAGTGACTGCTACCAGCAGTGTGAATGTGCTATACTTGCAGAAGATCTTGCTTAAATGTTCATTTACATCTCAGTATTTGAAATGTGCTTTTGGTTTTCAGTTGTATATAATGACTGAAATTTGGGTTTTGGATGAAAATAGGAAATCTTGTGGTCACATACCTGGCATTGAATTTTTAGTGAAAGAAAAAAGAAAGTGATGAAAGGTTTATTTATATTTGGGATGCATGCTTTCCATATTCTGCACAGGCAAAAACATTCTTATTTATATATCTTTACTTTTCTGTGATGAAACTTTAGTTAACATGTTCAAAGTGCGTGTTTATGTTCTGAGGTATTAGGTGTACATATACTGTGAATGTGAAACTTAAAAATATGTGATAAGTACTGTATGGAAGGGACTTAAATGTTATGACTAAATACTTATTAGTATATGTCATTAGTTTTAATGAGCTTGGTTTTTCAAAGGTTTGTAACAAGGACTGGAAGATGGAGACTAATTCTAGACTTGCTGGCTAGTCAAAGACAATTTCTGCCTCTAGTCAGTAAATTCTGCACTTGCACACTGAAGCATTTGTTGGCAAAAAGCTTAATCAGCCCTAACTATAAGTATAGTGTTTCCTTGTAAAATTAATAGTCTTAAACCCTGTAGGTCCCATCTCTCTTTTGATCAGCTCTACAACTGTTCTGTTGCTCAAGCCCTTTTACTCTCTCTTTTGCCCTTTCCCAACGTTTATTCATCTAATTAAATTTTTCAAGTTGAACACCAGAACTTTGTAGGCTGTAACAGTCAACTACATAATATTCTGTCTATAAACTGAGTTTGTTGAAGATTTTTTCACCTCTTAATCCCATCATAGGCTGTTTCAGATTTTCATTGCTGTTTTTACTGGAAATCTGATTTTTTCCCACCTTAATTTATTCGTGGTACATGTCCATTTGTTGTTTTACACTTTCCCTCCTTCTAGTATGTGTACCCACTTAATAGACATTTTTCCTTCCCAGCCTTTATTTTGCCCTGCTGAAGAAAAATAGATATTTTTCCAGCTTTACTTCAGAATGTGCACATGTAGTACCCTTGTCACTTCTTCTTTTCCCCACAAACAGTGGCTTGCAAAAGTATAATCTTACCTTTAGCTGTCTTGCAGTGGTGCTGAGCACTAATATTAATGCTTACCTCTTTTTTTTTAGCATTACCTCTCCCATTCCCATTTGTTAGGACAGCAGTTGTCCTTTCACAGCTGCATAAGGGTGATAGTGTACCATGAATCTGTCATCAGTTCATCGTTTTAGTCCTTTTTTTATCCTCTGTCATTTTCAACCAGTAAATTCCCAAATTTTTCATATAAATTATTTTTAGTTCCTACCTACTTGGTTTTCCATTTCATTGTTCTCATCCCACTTCTGTTAAACCTGTCATCAGAAAGGCATTTAGTTCTTCCTATGTTGTATTTTAAGCTTTTATTGTATTAACAATGCATCCAGAATTTGTGTTTCAGAATTCTTTTGAGCTTCTAATTCAGAGGTACAATAAAAATAATTCAGTAACCAAATTTGCAGTAATGTTTTATTTTGCACATAAAAAAGCACTGGGGAAAAAAGCAAAATTTAAGGCATGATATAGGTTTAAACTGGTATTTGGAGATTAGCTTTCCAAACTGAAATTGTTGTCTAAATGTCTGAAGACTTGATCAAGAGTGGTATATGATGGTATTATTAGCTCACTTTTTTAGGACTTCCATCTTATAACATTCCAGGATTTCATAATTAAATTAGAAAACCATGTTCTTTTCTTTTTTCTTTTTTCTTTTTTTCTTTTTTCTTTTTTTCTTTTTTCTTTTTTCTTTTTTCTTTTTTCTTTTCATAACTGAACTCAGTTGTTGGTTTAGTTATGTCAGTTAATATTTAATTAATCAGCTCTCATTTTATGCTCTGCATTTTGTCGTTATGTATGTACTTATAAAACCACTCAAAATGTGTAATGGTTTTCACTTAGTGGGTTTAGGAAAAGGTATGAACAGAAGAATTAGTGGAGTTATTTGTTCTCTGGCAGTTGCACAACAATATTTTCCTTTCTTCTTTGATACCTGCTGTTTGAGAAATGTAGTTTGGAATCGCTACGGCTTTTATGTCTACAAAGAAAAGCTAAGTGTCTTGTGAATTAGACTGCATATTTTCCAGTGTATTAGGGACATAGGCTTTTCAAGCTGTTCTTTTATTTTTCAGTATTTTTACTGCAAATAGATGATCAAGGTGTAGGAGAGAAAGGAGAGGAATAATTTCAGAGTTTTGCTATTTTTTTAAATTAAGAACTCCTGTAAATTGCCTAGGCCTGAAAAGACTCTACTGAATAAAGTGGAAACAGTAGAAGATGAATTGTGGTATAAAAGCTTTGGGTTTTGGTAACAAAATACCTGTCTTGATTAAAAAAAAAAACAAAAAAACAAAAAAACCAAAAAACCCATAAAAAAAAAGAATCCCCCAGAATAAACTCCCACAATTTTTACCATTTGAGTGGGTGAAATTAGATTCCCAAATATATATTTATTTTCCTAAGGATGACTGTTTCACATTGTTTGCCTCTATCATTTGTGAAGGAACATCCCAACTTATCTTTTTTTCAGGCAAGTTGAAATGACTACAAATACTAACTTTTTACTGGCTTTGAAGTGGAAGATTAGAGCAGTTGTATGGTGTGAAACTAGTTTCCATTTTTTTTATAGGAAGCACTTAAATGACTTAATTTCACAGAAAGGTTAACAGAAGTTCATGATTCTTTTAGGTGAACCGTGACTCATCTTTGAACCAAACATATATCAAGGAGATGTTTCTAATTTTATTCAATACCAGTAGAAATTGGATGGTCTGAGATCTTGAGATGTTTAATACTGAAATTAACTGCAGAATTTGGGGTATGAACTCACATGACCTATACTGAGAAAAAAAAACCAAAACAAACCAAACAAGTGTTTTCCTGTAAGCTGTTTTTCATGTCTAATTTTCTCATGCAGTATGTCCTTTATCCTATGGACCAACCTCAAAATTCTGTCCTGGTCCCTTGTGTCAGAGAGAGTGATGAAAGTGTTACCTACTGCTGGCCCTTCTATTGTGTCATTTGCTCTCAGGAGGTTTTTGGAGGCATGTGCTTTACAAATGGCTTCTTCTCTCTTATTTTGAAAATTATTAATGCAAACAACAGTTTGTTCCTTTTAAAAGGAACAAACTTAACACATTTACAGCTCTGTGTAAACTATAAACTTGATTTATATGAAAGTACATTTTTTACTGGAGAAGGAAGTGTACCCCAGCTGCCTATAAGCTGACTGTAAATATACAGGATTTTTTTTTTTTTAATATTACGAACTCCACTGGAATTGTGATTTTCAGAAAATGAAATATTTTGGCTGAGTTGTGTGGCCCTCTTTCATCTGTAAATACATCAGCATTTACATTGCTCCACAGTAATTGCTGACTAAGGGTTTCTATTTTAGGCTGGGATTTTTTACTGTAATGTATGTTTCTCAAATACTGCAGCAAAAGAGATACCTCTAAGCCTTTAAAATCTTGTGTTTATTTTTTTTTCTGTTGAAATCTTAGAAAGAAAAAAGTAAAACTATTATAGAATTTAGAACATGCAAGGGTGATTTGTATATGCTGTTGCTTTTTCATTATTTACTAACTTGAGATTCTATAAATCTTATCCTGCAAATCAAAATATTCTTCTCAGTGGCTGCAGCAGTAGCAGTGCTTAGACAGCAAGTACCGAGTTCAGCTGACAAGATTCTGGCGTGTGTTTCTCTAACACAAACATGGCTCATAGAAAATGGATACACAGATGAATTTTGGCAGTAGCAAGAGCTCTCACAGGAGGAAATTCTGTGCAGGTTGGAGAGCTGTGCAACTGATCTAAACACTGCTCGTCTGAGCCACCAAACAGGCTGGGTTAAAACTCCTCAAATGTAAATAAGATTTATCAGTTTCCGCAAGCAAACCTGCAGAATTTGATAAATGTCTACAAACGACATTTAAAAAGATAGCTAGAAAGCTTTCTTGGCCTGAAATTCAACCAGCTTTGAACGTATCAATATATTGTTTAATTAATGTCTTTGTGGAGCAACATTAAAATAATACTGTGCTCTAATCCTCTAAGAAGTAAGGCTGTCTCAGAACTGCAGCTGAACTACATGCTGCATAAATTAAAATTTGCAGTGCACAGTATCTTTCTGGAGCTCTATTAAGTGGTGTGATTATGCAAAAATGGGAAGTATGAAAATGGACATTTCCAAATAATCATTAGTGTTCTTTTATCTTCCTTTTTTTTAAACATTTAAGTCCATTTCCACTTAGAATTAGCATATTTTTTCAATTATTTAATGTATTACTGTTAAGAAGACCATGCTCCACAGTTTGTGTCATACATCTGTATCTTTTTTCTTAAATTCAACGTGCTTAATAGAGGAGAAAGCAGTCATTTATTTCAACATGTCATTAATTTTCTCAATTTACTCTGCTTCTTGGTCAATAGAATAGGTTTTCAATGTAGTGTAAACTAATTCCAGTCAGAATAAAGTGATATTAACACAAATGACATGTTTTTAAATAAGAAATATTACCAAATACCCAACGTATTTAGTCTGCACAGGACTGGGCTTTGAATAATTTTGGAATATAGCTGGCACATTAACACTGCTTGTCAAGCAGAAAGAGGGAAAGGCTGCCCTTCAGAGATGGGGGTTAATTTAATCTAAACTGCCTGATGGTCTTGAGTTTGGCAGCTCCATTTTGCCTGATGGAAGAGCAGAGGTGAGCCATCACCCTGTCCCCTGCCTGTCCCTGTTTCAGCAGGGATGGGTTTGGAGAAGGCTGGATCACGCTGCTCCCAGGGAATGGGGCAGTCAGAGCAAAGGGCTGCTGAGGGTCTCAGCAGCACCTGTGCTGCTGTGCCAATAGTCTGCAGCAAAACAGCAGCCCGTGGAAAAAAACCAATGTAAATTAGCCCCATTGCTATGAAATCAATAGGGTTGGAGATTCACCTCCCTGGAGGGTTTCTTTTGTTTGATAGTGATCAGTACAAACTGAGTTTAAGATGTTAAACTGAGATTATCCTCCTTTTTAATTTAACTCTTGTAGAAAAGCTAACTCCAGTACCAGTGAAAACAAGTATCCAGGATCTTTTACCTGTGGACAAAGACCTTGATTACTCCTCAACACCACAGACATCCACGTCGTGGCCTTTATGTTCCTCTTGCCAAGGACTGAGGCTGGCAGGACAGCTGCTAAGATGGAATCAAAAAACCATTAGTTGTCTGGAAAACCTGAAACAATTGCTGACAGGTCCAGGTTCTTCTATACTCCATGGAAAGAATGATGCATGCGGGGAAGGATCTTTCTATATATAGATCTGATACTAAATAATCTGAGAATGGTACCTATTTACTCTTTCTGTTAAAAAATTGCATTACAGGGGGCAGTATCAAGCAAGGAAAGGCACTTTAATGTCAGTTTTGCTGTTTTGATGGTTATTTTTGAAAGTATGAACTAGTAGATACGGTTCTGTGTGAAGACGTGAGTCTTTTGCTTGAGCCTGTTTAAGAGTCCAGCTGTGCATGCACTGACACTGTGATTCATATGCTGACCTTAATTCATATTACAATGCCCCCTGACAGTGTGCCAGCTGTGAACATGCACATGAAGTATAACAGGATTTGTCCTTGTGTTCTCTCATGAAAATATGAAGCTTGTCAGCCGTCTTTTAGTTAGCTTTGCCCTGTTAGATGCTCTAAACAAGGGTGTGCAATGAAGTACGTGGAAGATACTGATACTACCCATCAGGAAGATCTCATTGGTTAATGTTGGATGGGAATATTAATTGCATGTAATGCAAGCAATTGGAGAGAGCAAGGGAGAGTTTGTTGCCATCTTTTTATCTAGACCTGATAGCTGATTTCACGGTATACAAATGAAATTGTAGGTATCTTTTCATTAGCTGGAAGTAAACCTACAAGTGGTTGGAATGGAATGTTGTAGGAGTTTTCACTACTTTATTTTACTATTGGTATTCAATCTAAGAATGGAGGGAGCCCTGCTATTACACTGTTTTAAAAAACCATGCAATTTCCAGTAAAAAAAAAAAAATCCAGATGAAGATGCTTGCTAACCAAATTAAACCAGCAGTTAACTTGTTTTTACAACTCTGATTTCAATGGAAGGTAGGTTTTTAGGCAAGTGGCTGATTTAGAGAATAGGATTTTGTCATTTGGGACAGAATATTGTCTGAACCTGAACAAAAAAAAAAAAAAATAGTTTGAGTAATATCACGAATGGCTGCAATATTGTCATTACAAAGGAGGAGAAACTTTTGTCCAAAACTTGATGATTGCTCATCTTTTCTTTGTCTTAGATACTCATTTCAGGGAGCATTCTCTGGTGGACTTCTGGGGACAACAGCCCCCTTTCTGCACTAGTTTGGTGCAGGGACAGTGCCTTGTACAGCTTCCAGCTGAGAATAGCCAGTGTAATGCAGAAAATGGGCAGTTTATCATTTGTCATGGTTATGTGTCTATATAGGGAACCTTCTCGTTTGGGCTGTATATGCTGTCCCGCAGCACTCCTGTAACTTTACCTGGTGGGTAGCTCTGCTTTGAGAGCTTGTCTTCAGGATTGCATGCTGTCCCACCCCCAAAGCCAGAGCATGCAATTTAGTAAAAATAAATTTCATGCTCTGGCTTTCAGTTGCATTGAGAGAATGGGTGCAGTTTGTGTTGCTCAGAGAAGGGATTTGTATCTGAAAAGGCTGCACAGTGGCATCCTTTGCTGATGTGCTGATATCTTTGTTTCATGAAATACCATTTTCATATGTGGACACAGGCCTGGAGGGAAGAAGAGGCCCTCTGCTTCTCAGAGCTTTTACCAATGGTACTGTTGAATTCTCACTGTTGTGTCATCTCATGCAATAATGCCTTCAAAACTCTTTGTGCAAGGACATGTATCAGTCCTTCAGTTTCTGGTTCTGTGCTTGGTTGAGCTGTATCTGGTGTCTGGAAACTCTGCCTGTGTTTAACTTTTTGTTAAAGTGTTGCTTTGACACTGACAATACACCTAGAAAATTGGTAATATATTTCCTTTTTTTTCCCTAGTAAATACTGCATTCCATGCTTGTCATAGCTATCCTTCCTAGACATTATTTCACATGATTATGTTGTTTTACATTAGTTATGCTCTGCAGATTGATAGGAACAATATTTCTGTCACCAAAGGCTGTGCCCTAAAAAAATATCTGTACCTATCATGCTAAAAGAAAGACAAAGGCAAGGCAGGGGCAGGTCAGTTAAATTGTTATTTACTTAGATATCTGAATAAAGAGGGCAGAAAGAACAGAGAAAAAGGTCTCTGTTCAAAGAGAGAGGTGAGAGCGGCCCATCATATATTCTATGTTCAAAAAGCAAAAAAAGGGAATATTTTCATTTTATATATATATATATATATATATATATTTTCATTATTCACAAGAAGTTATTTCATCACTCATTCCTATTCCTACTTGGAATATTAACTGCAGTTTGGCACTAAAGTAATTTGTTTGTTGGATCAGTCTCTTGCTGTTCAAAAGCGGGGAAGAGACTGAGACATCCAAGTGTTGCAAAACCAAACCAAACCTGAACCAAAAGTAGATGAGATCTGTTATATTCTTCGGTGAAGATGCAAGTTGACTGGCTGAGTAAATAGCATATGGTTTTTTTCTTAATTAATATAACTACACTGTAGATAGAAAATCTCTATTTTTGAATTAGCTAAATCTCTCTGTTGGCTTTTTTCCCCACACAAAACTAGAACAAAAGGATTGAGACTTTAAGCATTGTTGTAGTCCAACTGATAATTGTTAGTGTTATTTATGCTTACAGAGTTTTTTTCAGCAGCTTAATGAAACAGAGAGATTGCACCAGTGCTTACTTTGTAGTTTCAGAGAAGCATGTACAAGAAGAATCAGACAGATTGGTACAGTCTTGCTATTAGCAAGAAATACTTTGATCTGTTAGATAGGTTTGTAATATGGTGTTGTTTGGGTTTTTTTTAATCTATGATCCTTTACTATGTATGTTTCAAGAAACAGTCTTAGGTTCAAGGGAATGAGCACTGTATATATTAACGTTGCTTGTTTTACAAGTTTAAGCCTTATTGGTTATGCACACAGTATAGAGCATTCGGACCCACTGCTGAGAGGCTTATAAATGTTTCACGTGTGGCACCATGAGACCTTGTGTAGGAGTTCAGATAATTCAGAGATTGCTCCATTTCACACAGCCTTCTTGGAAGAATGTATTTGGTCAGTGAGTATCAACATTACATACTGTGCTTTGTCCTTCCTTTCTTCTGACACATCGAGTGTTAAAGGAGAACTTAGATTGGACTGGGTCTAGGATTTCCCTTGTGTAAGCAGGGAGAATAATTAAAAAGGCTCAGTTAATTAGTATTTGTGAGTTGTTCAGCCCTTACAATGATAAGGTCCATAAAAATGCCAAGATAAAAAATAAAAATTATTTACTTGAAGGTCATAATCCTCTTTGCACTTTGTCAGTGTTTTTTCTGTAAGATTGTTCTAGTTTCATAGCAGTATAATATTTTTCTGCAGCATTTCTCTTTTGAAAAATGCATAATACTTTATAATGAATGAACTAATTTTCATAATACCTTTTGAAGTGGTGTATGTTTTTTTTTATTATAACACTTTGAGAGCTTAAATTACAATACATGCAGGTTGGTTGTCCATGGGAGGCCTAAAAGGGTGGAGCTAAAAGTAGAACACAGGTCTATTGAAATGGTTGGCCTCTGATTTTGCTCTTTTGCTTTGATTTGTGAGGAGAGAAATTAGTGCTATCAGACACTATCTAGCAAAGAGAGTCTAAGGAGCACTGGAGCATAAAGAATGCATATGCAGTTAGAGGCTCTAGGCTTAGAGATTTACCTAGAATTTCTGGCACTACTTGTTTTGGTTACTTAAAAGCCTGACTTAGAAGGCTGTGATGCTGATGATAGTGTCTCATTCTGGAGTGCTTGTTCATCATTCAGATACACAGGCTCTGTAGAACGGTTCAAATTCTTTACTGGAAATCTGGCTGATGCTTTCAGGGATGGCACCACTCCAACAAGATTTAATATAAGGCTTTCTTAGGTGTGCTAGTCTTGACCTACTCTGCACAACCCTTGAGTCATACAGTTCTCAGGAGATCTGATAACTGCTGCAGCTTGGCATAATTTTTGTTACTACAATTGTAGTGTAAGCCAATGAGGTGTTAACAATGGAAGAAAAGGGCTGGAAATGGAGCAGGAATCGGGCCACCAGCTGTCTGTCTGTGCTGCCCACCTTATCCCTGGGTTTGCATGACAAGGTTTTGGTAGTGGGGGTTGCATCTAGGGTGGCTTTTGTGAGAAGCTGCAGGAAGCTTCCCCTGTGTCCAACAGAGCCAGGGCCAGCTGGCTCCAAGGTGCACCCGCTGCTGGTTGGGACTGAGCCCGTCAGTGACAGAGGTAGCGCCTCTGGGGTGACATAGTTAATTAAGGAGGGGTAAAAGTCACTGCACAGAGGTAAATTGCAGCTGGAGAAGAGAGGAGTGGGAATATGTGAGGGAAACAATCCTGCAGACATCCAAGTCAGTGAAGAAGGAGGGGAGGAGGTGCTACAGGCAGTGGAGCAGACATTCCCCTGCAGCCATAGGAGATGGCTGCCCAAATGAAGCTGTGACCCTGTGAGAAACCTGTGCTAGACTCCTGGCAGGACCTGGGAATGCATGGAGATAGGAGCCCAGACTGGAGCAGGTTTTCTGGAAGGACTTGCAACCCCACAAGGGACTGTTCTGAAGGACTGTGCCCCATGGAAGAGAGTCATTCTTGAGCAGTTTGTGCAGAACTATTTTCCACGGGAAGCATCCCACGCTGGAGCAGGGGAAGAGTGTGAGGAGTCTTCTCCCTGAGGACAAAGGTCCAGCAGAGAAAATTTGAGATGAACTGACAGCAGCTCTCATTTTCCATCCCCCAGCACAACTGAGGGAGAGGAAGCAGAGAAAGTGGGGAGCAAAATTAAGGAAGGAGGGTGGGATGAGGGTAAGATATTTTAAAGATTTGGTTTTATTTCTCAAATTCCTCCTCTGATTTGATTGACAGCAAATTCAATTAATTTTCTCCAAGATGAGTCTGTTTTGCATGTGATGGTGACTGCTTAGTGGTCTCTCCTTATCCTTATCTCAACCCATGTGCCTTTTTCTTTTCTCTGTCTAGGTGAGAAAGGGAGTGACAGGGTGGCTTTGGTGGGCACTTGGCATCCAGACATGGTCAACCCACCACAGCCATATTGATCTCTCAGGAGTCTTGCACAGCACTGTAAAACTTTGTGTTACAGGCTGTCCATATTTCTGGTAAACCCTTTGGGATCAGACATGAAATAACCACCCACTGACAATTTTTAAACGTGCAAGATAACCTTGGTGGCTCTTTGTGATTAATTGCCCTTGACATGAGGGAAGGTTGCACATTTGTTTCTAGTTCTGAATCAGAGCCCAGAAGCAGAAAGGAATTGTGCTCTGGAAACTCGCCATAACTCGCTTGTGCCAGTCTGTAGCACAGCAGTTCTGCAGTGAGTCTGCCTGGGTATCACTGTCATCATAGCTCATCCTCTACACAGTACTTTTTCTCCTGGTTGGTGTCTCAGGAATCATTACAGCCTTGCTGGATGCATGTCAGAAACATCCTTTACCAAACCCCATGTTCACTCCATGACCTTATTGATCACTGACAATATCTTCTACTTGTTTGAGTTTTGCCCAGAATTTTAGGTTTTTTTTTTGTTTGTTTGTTTTTTTTTTTAGGTTTTTTTTACCCCAGGGAAATATATATGAATTGAACATGTATCTTGTGAAGATACCTACCTGCTTTGCTGGTTTGTGATGTCCAAAAGGTCTTAAGCCACATCCTTAGTTCTTGTTGCCCAGAGACTGGACCTTTGATAGCTGAGGATTTGCTTTGAAAAGAAAGTGTCCAGCCCATTCTGTCCTGAGAAGATATCTACCCTTTTATTACAGTGAATAAAACTGACATTTTCCAAGTACCTTCCAACCAAATGCTTCCACTCTTTTCCCACTGCTGCTGTTTTGACTATTTTAGTAACTGACAATCTAAAGAGCTTCTTTAATTCCTTGTTTGGGTGCTTTCCCTCTCCCGTAGATCCTGGATAGGGACAGCCTGTGAAGGTGTACTGTCAGCAGTGGGGAGAAATAAATATCACTGTGGCCCAGGCCACATGTGGACATGGAGACAGTGAAGCTCCCTTCAGTGCTTGGCTGCCTATGTTGGCTCACTGCAAGTGCTGGAGTATTCCCAGATACTCCTTGGATGGTCACTGATGTTACTGTAATTGTGATCTGCCTCAGTATTCTTTCCTAGCAATGTTTTCTGTGGCCTGCTGGAAATTCTCCTAGCTGTCTTTGTCTGAGTCAGGCTCTGCGTGCTTTGGTGAGCGGTTTTCCAGTGCAGAGAGAGCAAGGGCAGTGAAGTCTGAGCTGATCCTGGTTCTCCATCTGAAAAAATGCCTGTAGGAAACCTGGGCAGGACTGGCTTTCCTGGCTGTGTTTGCTCCTGTGCTTTGATTGTCTGGGAGGTTCTGCCATGCTTCCATTCCCATTTTTTCTGGATCAATGCAGTTTGTCTGTACAGAACAAAAACTATTGGTTGCATGTGCTGTAGTGGAGAGCGTATTATGTGCTGTTCTCTCCAGGGCTTTAGGGTGTGTTAATTGGAAACAAGGATGAAGCTTGGAGGTGGGCAGTCTGCTGAAGATGCACTGCAGCTATGCAGTGTGAGCAGTGGCAGACTGACTCCTTGGTGGCCTCTGAAGGTGCTGCCAGAGGGCAGTGTGTATGCTGGCCATAGAGCTAAGTGTGTATTCACTGGAGGGCTGAACAAAGAAGTGAAGTGGCTGTTAGTGCATAAGAATGGAGTTGAAGAAGAGCAAGAGGAAGATTATGCCATTGTTTGAGATTGATTTATCAGAGCTTTTTGTATTAGACTTTTATTTCTGTGGCCTTCAAGAATTAAAGGATACCGTAATTCATGTACAATGCAGTCTGCTTTACAGCTGATACTTAATATTTTTATGAGGCTGTTATATTTTCAAAGTATGTTACGTTTTCATGGAGTTACGTGGGACTGTATATGAATAATTAATTTTTTAAAATTAAATTAGTAGGTGTGTATCAGGGTGCATGCATTGCCCACACCTGTAGCTGTTCACAATTTAAACTGTTCAGAGGATCTCAATCTCTAGAGTAATAATGTAAAATTAGTTAGTGTACTTTATATCTACCAAGAAGTTGCATCTATGCAGAATATTGTGGTGTTTTTTTTGTGATTTAGAGATGTATCTGCTCTCTACTGGAAGCAGAGTCCATACTGAAAAAGGCATAAAAGTTTCCAGGGCTTGAAATTATGTATTGTGCTTGGGACCTTTGTTTCCAGAAGCAAATCAGAGAAATAAAGTTCCTTTACACTGAATTTGGGATTAGACTTTAGACCCAGTGAATGTTGCCTTTATTTTTTCTTGGACTAGTGTTTCTATGTAAATGTCTTCTCATGGTTTATTGCAGTTTATTTTGGGATGTCATGGTATCACTGGGTTAATTTGGGTCATAAACACAGGAGCAAAGCTCTGTTAGATGGCATGTACTTGGTATGTTTGCACTTGGTAGAAGTTTCCAAGAATGCTCCTTTATTTTTCTTAAGAGCATTTTACTAGCTCCCATTTGCCTTTCAGACAAGGAGTTATTTTTAAAACTAAAATGAGAATATGTGGAGAAGCAAAGTGCAGTTCTTTACATTTAATTGGAGAATTTAATTTTGAACATAATTAATATATTGCCAATTTATTTTTGTTTTGTTTTCATTAATCTCTAAAGAGTTTTTGATGTATCTGGATGTGGTTTTCTAAATAGAACCTTGGCAGACTTCCACTGCAAGCTAGTTTTAGTGCTATTTCATTAGCTGACTTATCAAAATACTGTAATCAATGCCTGTCATAACATAAGTACATGACCCTTTTGAGTAACCCAAGTGGCTATATTTGCTTCTCTCTGGAAGGAGTATTAATTCCAAAGGGAAACAAAAGGTCAAATCAACATTGGCAAACTTACCTTCTATCAGTTTGTCTATATGGTTTAGAAATATTGAATTTTTTGTAAGAGGCTCATTTTTCATAAATTTTTATTTTACCATACAATTTTTCATAAATTGTAAGGTACCTGAGGACATACTGCTTTTTTTTTTTTTTTTTTTGATACTGCATTATTGAAAATTATTGTATTCTGATGAGGCAAGAATATAGCATGGCATATGAAGACACAGCACTCATCAGTGGGTGGTATCGAGTGAGATGTATGATTTCTGTTGCAGAAATTTGAAATAATGTTGTTAACTATCTTGTGTGCCTGAACAAATTGAAAGAATTGCAGTTCTACAAAGACTCATCTAACGTTAAGACAATGAGCAGAATGCTGAGTTGTGCTTTAATAAGATCTATTAACAGATAATTGATACATTGTTTTGATTTGAGTTGTAGGATGACAGAGAAATGAACTGGATTTTTCATAAAGTTTTTGTATCTGATCTGTTATTTCTGTAGTCCATTTAAAGTTTGACAAGATTGTGTTTACCTTTGAATTTCTGGGGATAATCTGCATACAATAGAAAGGAAGTTTTTGTTTGGTTTGATTTTTAAAACTGCCCAGTAAAACTTCACTTTTACAAATTTATTTATGTAATATATTCTACATGAAATACAAATTCACAAAGTTAATATTATTTTGCTAGTTTGAGTGTATATGTGGGAAGATTAGATAGAAATAATTTGACTTTTGTAAAAAGTACATATTTTTAATACAAATTTTCTGACATTACCTCTGAGGTGATTAGTAGTGTAACATCCTTAATATTGCTGTAGCCTAGGTATTTGAAATTTGCTTTTGATTATACATATCCTATGATTTTACATTACTGTTTCTTTCTCTGTGAAAAAAAATTAACTCTTCAGCTATAAAGCTGTCTTATGAGAGCTACTTTCTGTAAATGTCTGAGGGGACTCTCAGAGGCATTTTAAAGTGTGAGGTACCAATATATCTTTAGAAGGTTTTGGTGGTGAAGACTGTATTAAACTGTTTTAAATAAAACACCAGACTCTTGCTAATCACTTTTTGCTAGGTGCATGTTGGGATGCTTTATGGAAAGAGAGTTACTCTCTGACATTTTTCATTCTTAAACTAGTTATTAAATAACGTTAGACCACAACTGTAGGAATCTAATATGGTAGTTTTATCAGCAGTATCTATATAAAGAAACATTTCGGCATTTTATTGATCTTTGATTGTTTTGGTTTGCTTTTTTTGTTTTTGTTTATTTTTTGTTTGTTTGGTTGGTTTTTTGATGTTTTTTGGGGGTTTTTGTTTTTGTTTTGTTATCTGCTGAAAAACGAAACCAAAAGACATTATCTTGTGTGTTTTCCAGATCTTTTAATTATTTGTAAATATGCAGTCAAAAGAGATAAAAATTATGTCTTACGTGTATTTGTTTTAGTGTATATCTAAGGCAAATACAAAGATAAATCAGTTACATTTTAAAAAACCAATAGAAAAAACTAGAGAACATGGAAAACACATATAGGTTACACCATTGAGTTATTCTTAGGTCATCGTGCAACATTTCCTCAGAATCAACACCCGAGGAGCTAAAAGTGAAGAAATCTGTAGATACTACAATTTAGATACAGCATTTATTCTTTGACTTTTTTCTTTACAGAATTATGTATGCTTTCAACTACTGAAAACCATGCTCTCTTGTTTAATTTTCTTTGTTTTGCTGTCATTGGCATAAGCAGAGCAAAATGAATTTCTTTTAATAGCCTGACAGTTCTGAATCTTGCTGCCTCTTGTTCATCCTATCATCTCTATAATGGGACAAGGCGGTTGACTTTAACAAATTCTTATTTTATTACTTCTCTTATATCTTTCCTTGTTGTTATCCACAGTGGCATAAAATAGCTGATCAAATTGTGTTGAATAACATCACAAAATTGAAAGTTAGTGGCTTTCACATTGTGAAACCAATAAAGAGCTGCAATATTGCTGTTCACAACTGCACTACTACTGAGTTTTTGGGAACCTTCTTATACATCTACTAGTGTGCTCCATTTGGAGTAGGAACTTGTTACTGGGTTGTGTGCTATCTACAATTAAAGTTTCAGTGTGATATGTTCTAAGCACATGATTATCTCATTTATCTTAATTGCATAGGCATTACATTGCCAAAATCAAACATGCATTTATAAAGTCAGAGTGCATTCCTGAGGGCTTGTCAGAATATTCAGTAACTTATTATATCTGTTCTTTTCTAACACAGGGTGTATAACAAGCACATGGAATGATTATTTTTTTTATATTCCTGGTAGGAGGGCAGTTCATACTATACAAGGAAATCCTAAGAAATCATGGAAAATGGAGACAATACTGAAAGTTTATGAAGAAGTTTTAGGAAGTTTTAGGAAGTTTTGAACTGTCTGCTAGAATTTCAGGGTTCCCTCTCTGATCATCCCTCTAATGATATGATTTGATTTATAATTTTCTGTGCAGTATATCTGTTTCAGAAGAAGCTAATATGGCTATAAGGTTCTGTTCCTATTTTGAGACTGGGAAATTTGTTGTGTCTTAAATTTTTTTGAAAAAAATGGAATCTAGTAAAGCAAACAAGACTGGCTGCAACAATGCTATGAAAAATAGAAAACTCTTTACAATAATTGCTTTCACTGGCTCATAATAAATAGAGAAATTCAGTAGGCCATCATGGTAAATTGTGTCTCTGTGTTAAATTTCTGTTTTGGAAGTCATTAGTCCATTGCATTGAAATAAAAAGAGAAATTGCATATCCTGGGTTTTTTAGATAAAAATAAATATTTGCATTTCCCACTTGGCTCAGCAAAAAGGCAAGTAACAATACATGTGGCAGTGGGAGGTGATAATCAGATACCACTGACATTTCCTGACTGCAAACTTTGTCTGGTGCTTATGCCAGAGATCTAAAAAAGTCTAGAAGGATGTCTCAAGCATGTATTTCTGCTGCTTTTGCCTTCTTTGCATTTCTCAAAGACACAAGAGGCAGCAGGTTTTTTTTTTT
>VWZV01001337.1:8615-62468 GCA_013397155.1 Irena cyanogastra | reverse complement strand
TTTTTTTTTTTTTTTAGAAATTGGAAAAATTTTTACTTTGGATAAAAACATCTAACAAAGACATCATTTAAGGCTGGTATTAGGTTTTTTTTTTAACTGGGAATTGCCATTTCTAGGGACTTGAACATTTGGGTTTAATTATAAATATTCTTAAGATTCTGTTGTAGTTAAAGTTAGGAAATTTATATGAACATATACCAGTGTCTCTTCTCAAGCTTGAAAATAGGCAGTAATTTCACTCCTGTGCACATTGGCAAAGATAGGAGGTGTAGCATTAGCACAGGATCTGCATTTGTTTAATTTTTGGTTTTTATTTGTTATTTTGCAATCTCTCTCCAAAACTGAAACCTGCAAGTTTCACACATGCTGCCGGCATTTCTGTGTAATGGAGATATTTATAGAGCAAGAAGATCCAAGAGGGAGAAAGCAATGGTAAAAATTATGTTGAAAATGAAGTACTTGGAGATCTTTTGTGTCCTTCTAGTGATGTTCAAGGTCTGTAGAAGAAGTGAAATATTCCCTTGCTCCTGTGGAAATTGAAACATTTAAGTGAAATATGCAGAGTTAGGTGCATGTAAGGGAAATCTGAGGAACAGTGCCTTAACTGAACTCCCTGTACTCCTCCTCTTGTTTACAGCTCAAAAGGGAATAGAGATTTTAGGCATGAAGTTTGGGCTTGTTTATGGAAACTGTTCTCTTAGCTTTACTCTTAATTCTTTGGTAGGGTTTGCCATTCGTCTTACTGATGTGTAGCTGTCTCCATGTCTGTGGAACTGTTTTAAAATACAAACCTGGATTTGGACACCTTAATCCATAAATTTAATCCTACCCTGAATATCTGATACGTTTTCAGTGCTGGAAAATTGAATAAGATTTGGGAACAACAAGATGATGAATCAGAAAAAGAAAGAACAAGACTCTCTTTAGGCTTTAGCACCTATAGAAAAGATGTCAGCTGATTTATGCAGGCTAGATTTACTGGGAATTCTGTACGCTTGTTGATAAAAATGACTAAGTTTGTTTGTAAATTGATCAAGTCTCAGCAGAGATGACCAAAAGAGAATAGCATGCCTAGGCTGTATGTCAGGGACCTCTCTTTGTATTTCAGATGTGTCTGAGCAGACCTTTGAGTAGCCCCTGGAGGAAGGGTTTCTGTCTCTCTGCACACAAGATCAGACCAGCTTCCTATTCACACCTCTCAGCCACTGAAGGGCAGACTAAACCCCTAAAGGCACCCCTTGTGCCTGTCGAAATGGAATCAGTGGAACCAGGGATTGAGGAGTTTTGAAACAATAAAAGTGTGTAAGGGTCACAAGATGTCAGACTAGTGATTCAAGCAGTCTTTTGAAGAGACTGAAATCAGCTTTGGTCCCTGATCCTTCAGTGTTCATGTGCAATGTATAATTGCATAAACACAGAGGTTGTCCATGGATCAGTTCTGAAGAGAGTTCGGAGAATTTATCTGTGGATAGGTGAGACACATAGGGTTTGCATCATTGTGTATTTTCCTATTGATTAGTCATTTCAGTTACTAGAAATCCTAATATTTCCATTCCAGGGTTTATACATATTGAATAGTAATATTACTCTGCTAAAACAAATACAATACATATTTTCCACAGCATGAAAAGAAACTTACTGTGATAGATACTGTCATAACTACTTGAATGAGAGATAAGTAGCTAATTAGCTAGTCCAGAGGGTCAATATTTAAAGTTATGAAAAAGCAGCCCAGAGGAAAATTAGTATACTCCACTAAATTACTGAAAACAACTTTTGGCTAAACTAAGTGCAGCCCATTGGAATTAAAAACTCATTTACTTTCCTGTTACTGTCATACTGCTCCTGTGCAAACATGTAATTTCCTTCTGTCATCCATAGTATTCCTTTAATTTTTAATATGCTTCAAGAAACAGGTGTCTAACAGCAAGGCTAGATTTTAATTATTTATGTGTACTCATATCTTTAGCATATACAGGCTAAACATCCACAGGTTTTTCTGTCACTTTTCATTTATACATTTTAAATTAGAATTAGTTACACATACTAGTTCTGTACCAATGTGGTCAATGTGTCACAGCGGATTCTGCATGCTAGATCCTGGTGTTTAGGGACATGACTGTATCTAGTGCTTTATTATGGATGTAAGGTCTGTGTAGTTTCACCAGAAATACGAGAATTCACGGCCATTCCTTCGCTCTCACTGTCAAATACAGAACATTACTCCATGGAGGTTAAATGGGAAGTGTTTCTGTGCTCACTGTAGGTTAATGCTTTGCTGAGAGCACAGATTCATTAAAAGCTTTCCCAAGCTCATTTTGTTACACTTTGTACTGCTTCTGTGTGGTCTTGTAGAAGTTACTGCTGCTGATGTCATTCTAACTTAGGGTTTCCTTTTTATTTCTATATAGGCAGTACCTTAACTCAGCAGGCTTTTTAGTTACTATTTCCTACTGTGGGAGCCTGGAATGATAATAACTCAAAGCACTGGCCCTTTGTGGAGGAGCCAGGGTGCTTTGCCTGTGGCAGGGCTTGCACCCCTAAGGGGAGGAAGTGAGTTTTGGGGTGTGTGGTGCCAAAACCTCTGACTGGCATAAGACAGAGGGGTGAACCCTCACCCCTGGAGAGATGCTCTGGGTTTTCAGCCAGATAATGGAGAAGGCTGATCAAAAACAGACCCTGTATAGACAGGATAGTTAATTATAAGTGTTAATTATTTCATCTGAGATTTTTTTTTGTTGTACCAAAAATAAATTATGACCTCTTACAGTCAAAATGTTATTCTGAGCAAAAGGAAACACACTTTAACATGCACCCAAGAATTTACTACTGCTCTGTTTAAATCTTAGCAACCTAATTAAAAAGACAGCAAGCAGGTTCAAAAATGTGAGTCTAAATTAATATGGCAAAGCATTTCTAATCAAAATACTCTTTAAAATTTTTACACAGGTAATATTGCAAATTTTGGCCTTTTTCTCAGATGCTGTGCTCACCTTTCCAGCATTCTTCTGTGTGATGGTGTCAGTTTTCCTTTGGCAGAGGGGTGGTGGGAGTCATCACAGGGAGACTTCAGGACACTCCTCTTTGCTGTGGGGATTTAGATGTTCATTTTGGTTGATCTCCTTCCTTCATAGGAGTGGAGCCTGATCCTCCTTCTGTCAATGTCCTTCCCACACTGCTGCCATCTGGCTGCTCCCAATGGAGCGTGACCATGGCCCCAAAACCCCTTCCCTCTGCTCAGCCTTCCCATGGACTCCTGTTTCTTAGAGAGCAGCTAAAAAACTGTTCCCAGACCTTTCTCATGGAGGCACTGGCACAGATCAGGCTCAGGCAGGGGAGGCACCAGCACTTGGCCCCAAGGCAGAGCTGAAGCCAGCCCAGCCCAGCTCTGGCAGAGGTGAGCCCTGGCTGGCCCTGAGACTGGTGCTCTCAGCCCAGGGGAGGGCCTGTGAGACAAGTAGGAAAAGCCAAAATTATATTCACTGGTCTGCAGTAGGAAGAAGACAGAAATACTTTTATCTGATGACTTATATCTAGGAAGAGACATTGAAGTTGATTGTCTGCTCTTTGAAGGCTATCTAGACTCAGTTTTGGCTTGGGTGATTTGTCTTTGAGTTCTGAGAGTGTCCCTGAAAATCAAGCAACTATGTTTAAACTTCTTTTCTTCAAGCAATATGAAAATATAGAACAAAGTGTACATGCAATTTGTTTTACATGCAAGGTGTACATGCACACTGGAGGGTACTGTTTGTTGATGCTCTTTGTTGCACCAGCATCTGATTTTGCCCAGTTTCCAGGTCTGCATTCCTTTAACTCACTCTTTTTTTTTTTTTTTTTTTCCTCTTTTTCCCTGTCCTGGGGGTCTTAAAGGATCCGCTTTCTTATTGTCTCATGTTTTTACCTCACTGCATTCATTCTATGTCCCCACTATCAAGATCTCTGTTACCATACCTTGCCTCTGTTCCTCTAGGTTGCACCATTACACTAGGTCTCATATTTCTGTCTTCAGAACATGACTTGTTACTCCTGACTGTAAAAATTTTTAATATTCCCCAAAATTATTCAAATAGAAATCAGACTGCAACCACCTGAACCTTAGAAAATTTGTTTTTCCACTGAGAAAAGTTAAAGCAAAGCTCCAGGGAGAGCAAGACAAGGCCAGTCGGAGCAAGTGTGACAGGTGTCCATCCCAAGGCCATGACAGGGTGGTTTCAAAGACAGCATGGCTTGTTCCTAGCAGCAGCAATATAGTGTTTTCTGGGCTGCAGAGGTTCACAGGGATAAGGGATAGGTAAAGGATGACAAGGACCAGTGACATTTGACAAGGACCTGCTGTTTCCGTTGTAGGAATAAGCCCTTACTTGACAGCTCACATCCAGACTTTCACCATTTTATTGTGCTTTTTTCTTGTTTGGCGTAAAAACTTTGCTGTTTAAGAGGTGGTGGTAAAGTATCTTCACTGAAACAAGTGCAGTCGCTGCTGACCCTGTGTTGAACTCGGCTCAGTGATCATTCTGGCTGCAGTTATGCATGCTTTCTGTCAGACAGCAGGGCAATTTACTACAAAATGTTCTCAATAATTTTGACAGAAAGATGTTCTCCAAATTTATCAAGCAAAATATGGGCTGGAAATTTTATAGTGGATTGGATTTCTGTAAATTTTTACAAAACAAAATAATCTACTTAAACTAGTCTTTTCTATGGGTGTTCTGCATAAATTCCTGCATACAAGAAATGCTAAAAATATAATTAGAAGATTTGGTCATTTAACTTGTTCGGTTATATATTCCAACATATAACAATGGGAATTTGTAGTTTTGGTGCATCTTTTCTGTTCTTTAACAGAATATAATGAAACTCATTGAGGTAGGTGTTAGCTAAAAGCATAAGAGAATATTCTTGCACTGAAAAGCTTCAAGTATGACTAGGCAAAAAATGGTAAAAATTTTCAGAATAGGAATGCTAATAAACTCATTTTACAGCTGTGGTGGGGTCTGTGTTACAACAGGATGCAGGAAAATTGTCAAGCTTATGTTCATTGTTCTTGGAATAACATCATGGCTTTTCCATACTGAGAGCTTTTTCTCTGTCTGAGATATTTCTTTGAAGCGTGTTTGTCGTCATATATTATGGGTCTGGGAACTTGCCTGTGATTATGTGATTGCTCATGAATGCTCTGCTAATGGTATTTTTCCTGAAGAAAAATATTGACTCATTTGTTTTGAACTCCTACTCCACCCACATGTGGCAGTGTAGAATTATGTAAATTTAGTAAATGAGAAAAGTAAAGTTCTACCAAGTGTGATAGCATTTATTCAAATGGGGGTATCTCTTATTTCAGTGTGTTTTCAGAGTGAGTGTTGTGGAAGTCCTGTTTTAACACATGTGAAGATCTGGGTTACTATATTTGATCCTTAAAAATATTGTCTTATAAGAAATCATAAAATAAAAAATTGTAAATTGACAGTAGATCTTTTAGCTGTAATTAAGCAAACTAAGCCTTACTTCCATTTATACAATTTAGATTTACTGTCTTTATTAACAGTTAAAGATTTTCATTTTAGATTTTCATTGCTGTGGTTTTATGGAAAAATCTAGCCTTAAAAAATATTTTTTTAATCAAATCAAGACTGGCAAATGTAAAAAGGATTTTCTGTTAATTTTGGCCTATTCCAGCATATTTTGTGCTGGTGGAGTTTCTATTCTTTTGCTTAGTAAGAATAGCAATTTGATCTAGGTGCATTAAACCTTCCCACCTGTTTTAAGCCATCCCTCCATTTTTTCAAACTCCTTATGGAAAGGAAGAATTGTAAATTAAAATTTATTTAAAGTAAAAAAAAGTATAGAAGAATTGAAAATGCTTTCTTGCACAAACCGCCCTCCCAAAAAAAAAATCCTGAGAATAGCATTGTAAGGATTTCAGCAAAAGAATGTGGCATTGTCTTCTTTTATGATATCCTATATTTTTATTTTAAAATCTATATTGATTATACTGTATTTTTATTATTGCTGATTTTTTTTCTTCCTAGTGCTTATGCTTGTGAAAAACTGGAAACTTAACTGCAAAGGATTAAGTACAGTACATTCTGTTCCAGGAGTACAGTAGTACCCATACAAAGCTTAAATTAATATGCCTTAAACTACTGCAGGTCTAAGTCTTTTCATAGCAATATTTGAAAAATCCCTACATGCTCCTGAACAGGACTCCTGAAATTTTGAGAAGCTAACAAACAGAATGAATAAATAGCAAAAAAAAAAATCTGTTCTGAAATTCAGTTTGTTTTCCCATTGCTAATTTTTTCCTTTGTTTAAATTTTATGAGTAAAAATTGATGTTCTTGGGTTTTGGTATTGGTGTTCTTCATAGTCATGATTTTTGCCATTCTTGACCTTTCATTTTCAATGAAGAACTAGAAAATCAATGAAAAACAATTGAAAATATCTCAGTTTAGAAGTCAAAAGTCTTTTAAAGTTGAATTGCAAACTTTTTCAGAGCACTGACTTGTAGAATACAGGATTTGTGATGTTTTGTTTAAAACTTGTAGGGATAAAATTTTGGCATATAATTCTCCTTGATTTAATTCTTAAATACTTAAAAAGTTTACTTTTATCCTGGGAAATGTCTTTCTGATGTATGGCTTTAGTGCCTAAGGGAATCAGCAGGTACGAATCACACCAGGCGATGGAGGTATGATGGAGAAGATTGAAACAGTGATTAGGATTGTTAATTAGCAAGAATCTACAGGCTATCAATTAGTGCCAGCAGAAGTAATTAAACCACTTTATTTGAATTAAGTGAAAAGCATGCTTAATTTTAGGAGACAAACTTAATGTGAAGATTAAAAGGAAAGAAGGGTGAGGTGCAATACTATTTCAAACACTTTGAAACCAACAAGACTGACTGATTTTTTCTGCTGCCAAAAGAAGCTTCTGTTGTTATTCACTAAGTGATTTTTTTCTTCTATATCTTTTTTAATATGTGTACAGTATTTGCTCTTATTTTTTTTCTTCTTGCTGTTTTTCTATTTTTAAAAGGGCAGCTGTAAAGGATTTGGAATCAGACATGTAGGGAATAATGCTTCTTGCTAGTGTAGCTGCTTTTACAGCCACTTTATGGGCAAATATCTCCTGGGTTCAGAAAGGCAAGTTATTCTTTCAAGGTGTCCCTGGTCAGAGAACCCCCTGGGTTTTCATAGTTCTTGTGTGTGTTACACCAGGGTTCTCTGAGTGATTATGAAGCTTCTGGGCATCACATAGTTTGCAAATAGACTGTGCTCTGATCTTGAGCAAATGTTTGGTCATTAGGGATCGCTAGGACCTTCAAAGTTTTTTAAATTAATTAAATGGGATCATTATCCTTATTCTTTCTATAGCACAGGAAAGAGTCCTTTTGTGGTGTGGTATGCCAACAGGCATTAAAATTTACTTGGACTTTTTTTGGTTGATATTTTATCTCAGTCTAAGCAGTTGGTGGATGGAATAGGGTTTGAGGTTTTTTGCCTGTTTTTTTTTCTGACCAGTAGAATTTCTATGTTCCTCCCATAACTTCTTTCCCTCCTTTTTTTAGGAAGGTAAATAATAATGACCTCCCTTAGTACCATTGTTGCTTGCATCCAGCCTAGTTCTGATTCCTTGTTCATCATCCATGTAGCATAAACTATTGTTCATATATTTGATTAGAGTCTTCTTGATGGATAATATATCTAGAGTTTGTTGAATCTGACTCTGAATATGAGTCAGTTTTACTCCTCCTTCCTCTCCTACTCCTCCTGACATTTCTGCTTCAGAAGGAGTAATATTCTGAGTCTTTTTTTTTTTGCAGAGATCAAAGGGAATTAAATCTGAGGAAACCGTATCCACACGCATCAAACAGGAAACTTTCAGAGTATTAGTGCAACCTATTGAACATTTTTGTGACCCCTTACTTTCTAGCTTCTGACAGCTTCCTTGGCAGTTTTTCCCCCTCCTTATCTTTTTGGTTCAAGAATCAGTAGATCTGAAAAGCAGAGTGCTAAGGAGACTGTTCCTTTTGATTAATAAGTGAATAGATTTGCTGTAGAGCCAAGAATGGAACACCTCGTAACTGTTGGAAACATTACTAAAAGAATAAGCATCCTCATGGAAGGGGCAGGGCATACCAAGAGTTTTGATCAAGAGGAAAGAAGAGTCTTAGGCTTTCAAGAGTTGTTGCATTAAACAGTTATCTATTTTATTCTGGTGTTGTCCAGTGACCAGAGGAACCAACAAAGTAATTTTCAGGCTCATATGATTTTGAAACAGGACAGGTTTTTGGGTATTTGACTTCCTTTCTTCTTTTCTGGCAGAGCCAGCCTGACTTTGTATGTCTGATGCCAGAGAGTGGCATTCATATTTTTTAGCTCCGGAGGTGGCCACTGCAAATCTACATGAGACAACTCTTTTTTTTTCCCATCTGAAGGGCTCATATCTGTATGCTAAAGAACACCGGAGTGTATCATGCAAGACATTTAGGGAAGCTGTTTCAGTCAGTTCATCCCAGGATTAGCAGTGAGAATGAAAGTTCCCACTGGAACATCTCCCATTCAAGGATGAACCATGCAGGGCAGGTCCCTATTTGAATTTCTCCAGTGGCAGTAGAGTTGTAGTTGGTCAATGCTAGTCCTCATTCTCTACTACTACTCCTGTAAAGGAGATGCCAGGGAAGTAGCTGGAGCACAGCATACTCTGGCTGTCTCCCTAGTTGTGTTATGACTGCATGTTGTTCCTGATTGTGACAAGTGAAAGCATTTCCTTGTTTAGGCCTTGTATTCTCTAAGCCTGGGACAGAAAATACTTCCTGGCTGCATCCCATCATAGATCTGCTGCATTCAACAGACTTTTGATGCTGTAGAAAATCTGTCAGTCTATGTAGATCAGATTCACAATCTGCTCCTAAAAGCCAAAGATTACCATGCGTGACAGAAGCTTTACTATCGAGGAAATAGTTTCTCCAAGGTCTACTTATATCAACCATTTTATTCTCCTCCGCAAGAAAAGAGAAAGAACTAAACATACAAGGACACAATTACTTTGGTCAAAATCAACCTTGAATTCAGTGTTGTTTAGGTTCTGACTGCAACATTTGTCCCTTGGACACAGTAGTTCCTTCTGAGTCACAGACAGCAGTGAGGTGTTTATAAAGCACACCAAATACAGTGGTGGAACACATTTGTTGGACCAAGGTACCCCTGATCAGAGGGATTCTCGAGCTTGTGTGTAAATTTCAGTGAACATGAAGGAATTTCATTAATTTCTGCTTTTCTGGCTGATTTGAAAAACAGTGAGTATAATCTAAAGCAAAGTTCTCTGTAGTATTTAGAGATGTCCAAAATGTTTCTGTGTGTTAGAAGGCAGTGCACATAATATAGTCTGTGTGAATATATGTGTATATGTGCATCTATTTATGTATCTTTCAGGACTTGGGCAAAACTAATTCGGAATGCATCCTGTTTTTCTAATAACTGGATGTTGTGGTAAGGTTCTTTCTAGATTGGAAGATGTAATTACCAAAGGAATGATGCTAGGTCTGCCACTGGGTGATTCAAAGGTAGATTTGGCACAATAATTCATGTCAAGATATCATCCTGTCTAATCAATAGAATATTTGGGAAGAGTTATTTAATAACTCTTAAAAAAATTAAAATATCTGTGTAACACAAACTTTTAATAAGATGTCAGAATTTCAGAAAGGGAAAGTTTTTTACCTTTTTGGAACAGATACAGAGTAATTGAAAAATCATGTATACATAGACCCAAAAATAATAATTATGATAAACTATATAACAATCAATCAATCATACAATTATAAGCTATATAATTAATATATATACAGTAATTTATAAAATATTATATCTGTGTACCTATATTTTTATACCTACATAAAAATAAGACATATTTCTAAGGTTTTTTTAAGTCCTCTTCTTACTGAAAAGTTTCTTGCATTTTGTTTTCTAAGCTTTATCCATTCTGAAAACCTTTTGATGTAAGGATACATCTTAAATATTATTTTTTCTTTCTGTGTAATGATCTGTGGCAAAAGAGAAAATTACTTGATTTTTTTTCTACTATTATGTGACTAATTGGATGCAGAGCACATGGAGGAACATTAGTATACAACACGAGCTACATTATTGATCCCATAGCCTGAGTCAGAAGTCAAGTAACATTTCCCAGATCAGGACTTTAAGCATGTGCCAACTTTATTAAAATTATGAAACTGTCGTGAATTTTGCCCCATGAACACTAACATTTCACTGACAAGGAATTGCCTGATCTGATTACTCCAAGCACTCCTGGAGGCTGTTTCTGCTGGGCCACAAGGGCTCTGGCTCCAACTGCTCATGTCCAGCCGCTGCGGACCTGTCCCTTCCAGGCTGGAAACCTCGGCTCCTCAGCTGGAACTGGGGCTGGAACTGGGGCTGGGACTGGGGCTGGAACTGGAGCTGGAACTGGGGCTGGAACGGGGCCTTTTGGAGGCAGCCAGGGCTGCTCTGATGCTGCCAGAGCTGCACACTGTCCTCTTGCTGCTGGGAAGGGCGGATGTTCTTGGAGGACATGACTTCTTCTTGCTCACAAGGAGCAAAGATCCAATTTCTGCACTGACAGGAACACAGTGCCTTGCCTTTGGGGTGGATGTTTTGTTTCCTACTTGGTGCAAAATTTCTGTGTCCTTTGGCAGATAGCAAAGACAAAGGATCTGCACCCCTAAGTGGTGGAACATCACTGTGTCTCCTGGCCGATAGCCCAAGACTTGATTCTTCCTACCTTTGAGGAGGGGAGAAAAGAGGAAGGAAAGCTTCTAGTTTTTGAGTTCACACTGAAATACTTAGTTTGTAGGTAGACAGGTTCCTGCTGTGTATAAAATAATAGCCAACCCTGATAAAACACATTATTAATTTCAGTTGAAAATGCCTTAGTGTCACCAAAAGACTGAAAGGAAAATTAAAAGCTGACTAATATGCTTTCTGCAAACATTCTCATTTTGTTCATCATCTTCTGTAAACAGATCTTTTGATCTGATCTTATCATCAAATTTTGTAATAAATTTTATTAATCTTACAGTTTTCCTTTCATATGTCTAGCTCTTCATGGGGTCTCTAAATGTTGCTGTGTAACAAAATTAAAAATTTGTGAAAAACATCCATATCCATAACAACAATAATAATAAATCCCTCATATCTGCTTAGGGAGTTGACTGTGCTTGTGAAAATTTAGACTTGTCTTTATAGCAAATGATGGCTGTGAATTGCTTTGGCATATTATCTTCTGTGGACTTACAATGTCATTTGTTTAATATTTATTATGCTTCATTAACCATATACAAGTTGCTAAATGATTTAATTTTCATAAATGTAAGCTATCTTTGCATAATTCTAATAATTAGAACATTTTACTTAGAACTTTGCTCTGTCTCAAAGTCAGTGAGAAGAAATTGCTTGTTAATGAGAAAACCTGCTACTATTAGAGATATATTTCACATAGTTTAGTATTTTTCTTGGGGCCTAAGCAGATGTTGAAGGAAGTGAAAATAATAAGATTTTATACTTGTAAAATACTAATGCTGCTCATTTTGGGTAAACTAAGCAAATTCTTACATTTCAAACCTATTTTGTCAGCAATCTTGTTTCCTTGAGTTAGGAGTTGCAGTCTTCTGATAACAGTTCAAGTTGAAAACACACGTTACAATAAACAAAGCAGAAGCTCAGATGTTTAAAATAGACGGTTACAGACTGCTTTGTTTTTAAATGGGTTATAAAGGTACCTGTCATATTTATCATGGAATACGTGGGATTTCTCTACATGGAAAAAGTCATATTTGAATAAAATTATCTCAGGGTGGAGTATCAATAACTTTAATCATGACTGAAAACAGGGCTATTCTTGGCTCTCTCTCACACATAGTTTCTATTAACTAAGGTTCACCAGTCAACACATGATGAGCAGCCTGACATGTCTCGTTAATAAGTACAGCAAATAGCTGTGAGAATACAGAAACTTTAAGCCTGCAGTCACACCTAGGTCTGTTTGATTGGAGAGCAGATCAAGAGCTGTTTGTAATAATCACAGTGGTTAGTGAAGCTGTGAAGGGACACCCATCACCTCAAGGCAGATGTCAGTAAGGAGTGTCTGTGTATCAAAGGATTAGTGAATATCAGGTATAACTGAGGAATATATTTTAGTTTATTTAAAATTTCACCTGTTAGAAAGGGCTAAGATGTGATAAAAATGAACATAAAATAAAAAGAAAATGGCTAGACAATCCTTAGTATTTGAGCTGAATATATAATGCAAAAAATATAGAAATCAATTATATGACAAAATGATTTTTATTGTGGTTTCAATAATTCAGAAGAATAATAACATAGGGACAAACCCTTTAAAAATGAGAGATTTTTGATTTAGTATTTCTCTATAAAGCATAGTTTATTTCTGCTAGCCTCCAGCTGAGTTATAGACCAAGGAGGATAAGCACCAAGGACTGCAATTGTACAAAATGTCCTTGCTGAGATACTGTTTCATCTCTTTTAGTTCAGGCTGTATAATACTTGGGCTCAAATAACCTTTAAAATGCTTGTACTCTGAAATCAACAATGGTAAAGTCAGTGCTTTCTCATGCTTTGTTGTATGTCATTTTCTCCTCATTATTGAACTATAGGGTGATATATTTTAAATGTTTGGGTACTCTTCCCATCTAATTCGTATGTGCTCATCTCCCTCCCCTAACCCCATTCCCCTCACCCCCCTCATTTTAACTTTAGAACAAACAATGTGCTTTGGCAAAGGATTAACATTTTGCTTGCCAATGTTTTAGAGCGTGGTCTTGTCATTGAAAGCTCGTTTTCTGGACGTAACGGAATAATCAAAACATTTGGTACTTGGAGATATCTTAGACTTCTGGGAAGAGGACCAGAACAGATGTCCAGATGTGAAAGAGTGATGCTTGCAGAGCATTTGGAAGGATAGACCTTTAATGGGATCTTGAAAGTCATGGTGTCACTGATATTTAAATATGAGTCTGTGCAGAAACCACAGCATTTTTCTTCAGAATTTGTAAACTTGGTTACTTGGTTTGATAGTCATTCTAACTTGCTATTTCAGTAAGTGTGCTGTAAAAAATAACTGCCCTTAAAAAACCCTCCTTGGGAATAAAATATTTCATTAGTTCCCTTTAAGTGATTTAAAATAGAAATTTTTTTAAGCAAAGTAAACCAAAGAATGAGTTAATGGAATAATGAACCTGTCATGAGCACATCATGGCCTTCATACCTTCTAAAATATCAAGCCACTTTGAAATAATGCCCTGAGGGCCAGCCTCTTGATTTTAGCCTTATCTTTCCCATAAGAGTATTTATTTTATGGAACTGAATTATTTCTTTTTTTTGTTTCTCTTTTTTTTTTTTTTTTTTAACATGAATTACTTGATGTGGTTTTCCTAGAGGGACCTCTTGAAGTTTGTGGTAAGCTACTGGTTTCTTGGAATTTACTCCTTTTTGTACCCTGTTGGAATTTTAGCTGACCTTATTACATCTTCCATTAGATTGTATTAATGTATTTTCCTTTGTCTAGTCAATCATAAGTGTGGAAGCAAAATTATTTTTTTCTTCCCATTATTTTGAACTTGCTGATGGCTCTTGCTTTCTTTCTTTCCTGTGCTATGAGCTCCAAGTTCATGTTATGAGAGCCTCCAATTCCTTACTTCCTTTCTAGTAAAAAAAAAACAGTTTAGGACAGCTGGTCCAATAAGTTACTTGGAGACTGCACATTTTCCTTTATGTAGTTTTTTGGCTGTCTAGTGTATTTCTCCTAAAAGTTTTGAAGTCACAACAAACAGAATGCTTTTTGAAGAAATAATACGAACCTTTTTCTTTAGTTAGAAACTTATTGCTAGAATTCAAGTTCCATCCTCACATTTTTCCCTTGCTCCAGCATGGATCCTCCACATGGCTTAGGGTCTTTCAGGATCAACCTGTTCCGACGTGGGCTCTCTGTGGGCCACATTCCTTAAGGAATACCCACCTGCTCTGGCATGGGGGTGCTCCATGGGCTGCAGTGTGGATGTCTGTTCCCCTGTGCTCTTCTCCCTGGGCTGCTGAGTGGCAACCTGCTTTGCTGGGCACCTTTCCAAGCACTGCATGGGAATCTCCTCTCCAGTGCCTGAAGCACCTCTTCCCTCTCCTTCTTCACTGACACTGGTGGCTGCAGGGCTGTTTCTCACACTTTTTTCCTTGTCCTACTTCACTGGTCTCTGGTGGTTTTGCGCTTTTGTAAATACAAACTCCCAGAGGTGCTGCCTTTGTGGGCTAGGGGCTCAGCCGTGCCCTGTGATGGGTGGCATGGAGTCGTCTGGAACTGGCCATGTCCAGCCCAGGGCAATCCCAGCCTCATGTCACAGAGCCCCAAGCAGCCCCCAAGGCCTGAGCACCAACAGCCTGTTCAGTGAACCAGGACTGGTTTTGTCCAATAGCAGTGGTAAGTGATTTGTCATCTTTCCTTCTCCTCTCTCCTTGGTGCCTGATGCATGTTCTAGGCAGTTATCCCATGGAGAGGCAGGACAGTGCATTGCATGTCACGAGTATCAGTTCCTGTGCCACTGGAGGTGACAGTGGCCCTTGGTTAAACCACCACAGTGATGGGAGCCTTGTGCTACATGTGAACCTCCCAGAGTATAGCAGAGTCTTGATTTCATTCTACATTTTGCAGCTGATAGTGCTGAAGGAAGTCATCCTGAAAGGCCCTGGAGATGCATCCCTCTAAAGAGTAGTGCTGCCTTGGAAGCTGCTGAGCTCTCTTGCCTCTCACAGTCATGTAACTGTTTGCTGGTCACTGAGCATAGTAAAAGTTTGCTGGTCATCCTGATTGATAAAGTTTCCAGCTCTGACATCACTGAAAAGAACAAATGATTTTATGGGTTTGTGTTGTTTTGGTTTTGTTTTGTGTTGTTTTGGTTTGGGTGTTTGTTTTTTTGTTTTATTTTGTTGGTTTGGTTTTGAGGGGTTTTTTTGGGTGGCTTTTCTTTTTTTTGTTTGTTTTTTATTTTTTGTTGAGTTTTGATTTTGTTTTGAAATGCAAACAAAAGTGTGGCAGAAGTGGGAAAAAAACAAGCCTAACCCAACCAACCAAGAAAACCTTCTCAGTCCTTGGAGTATCAATTTACTTTTGATCCAGTCAGATGTTTCTGCTTTCTCTAAGAATTGATTTTTGTCCTACATGGAAGGACATAAGCTTGACCCTTGCGTCAGATTCAGTTTGATAAAATTCTGACATGTTTCATTCAGTGGGATTTTGAGCCTGTATGAATATGTTCCATTTTTATGCAAATGTATTTAAAGTTTTGCAGACTAGAAGAAGGGTGAGTAAGCACTGAAAATTGAATCTGGTGATAAGGAGGTGACAAAAATTTACTGCAATTGAGTTAGCATACTGAACCTTTATTTGTCAGGTGATCTAGGATGTTTGGGACTGAGATTTTGTGTACATTCTTGGTAAGATTTTTTCAGAATTAAATATCTAAATCCCATGTGGCTGAAGAGATACCAATTCCATTTTTTTTTTTTTTTTAACGGAGTAGTATGTAGTGTTATTTTGTAGACAAAGAATGGAATTAAGAGCATTTCTAGTAGGTTTTGTGTGTGTGTGTGTGCGTATGCATGTCTTAGTTTTCTATGGTAATCTCTTTTTCTACATCTCTCCAGACCCTGAACTTCAGGGCAGGTACTGAGAGGGTGGAGTCCCCCCATGGTAGAGGAAGATCACGTTTGAATCCACTTTGAACGTGTGTAAGTCCATGGGAGGCAGTGAGCTGCATCCCAGAGTCCTGAGGGAACTGGCTGTTATAGTTGCTAAACCACTCATTTCAGAAACTGTGGCAGGCCCTGAAGTTGTAAATAAGCTTCTCTCTTTAAAGGGAAAGTGTAGATGGCTTGCATTGAAACACTTAAAAGGTATTTTTTAGTGCCTTCAAACTAATGGGTAAATAAATGCACTGATATAGGTGATACCTTTGTAGGGGGGAAGAGGATGCACTTACCCCTGGTCTTTTGTCCATTTAAAGCAGTGGTTCTGTACTCTCTCTGTGTTTCTTTATCCCTACTACTCTTCAACATGGAAGGAATCTTTTTAATGAGTTATACTTTGAAATGGTGTCTCAGAAGAAAAGGATCCTCTCTATGTGTCTGTGTCATGACAACCCAGATTTGCAGACAGATTTCTATCAGTGTACATGCTACAACTGATTTCAGCTAAGAACATGAACAAATCTTTTGTTGTTATCTGTTTAGGAAAAGCATTAATAGAAATAGAAACTTGTCTCTAACATCAACTTTCAGCCATGAGTGGTTGCTTGGACTACTTTCTGTAACCTACAAAGCCATACTTCTATCAACCATTAACCACTTTGCCCTCCCTTTCCTTTCCCTTTTGAATGTCAGTGCTAGAAAAAAAATCTTTAATAAATATACACATCATTAAATAAAAATTGAGAAAGTTCTTATTTAAATTTGAAATTAAAGCTCAAGATCAATTTTAATTACAATATTTTTGTGACATTCTTTTCCATTTGTTTGCTTCGTTTAGATGTGTGCCTAATGTAGAATTTAAATAATAATTTAAAAGAAAAAAAAGAAGGGAAATTACTTTTTACATCTTAGAAATCTAGCCTGGTTGATCTTTTCATAAAATGTATTGATAAAGGAATATTATCATTATTCATGTTCTGGTAAGACTCAGTGATTTTTAAAATTGAGTAACCATGGAAACACAACTGGGTAACATAAGGAAGAAAGTGCAGGGGTAAATTTACAGTTAGTCTTTTAAGAAAAAGTTATTTCTGTTCTTACAGTATAATGGAGCTCAGTTTTTTTTACCTTATCTCTTACCCGTTAGTGTGTGCAGGTATATTATATATATGCATATGCATACACATATTGAACATATTGAATCAAAATAAATATTTGCTTTTTGACATCCTTTCTAGTGTTTTTGGTGGGATTTTTTGTTTGATTTTTTTTTTTGGTTGGTTGGGGTTTTTTTTTGTTTTGTTTTGCACTTTTTTGGTTTTGTTTTGTTTTTTATTTTTTAATTCAGTAAATTCTAGCCAGAAAACTCCCTTGCTTCTCCCCCTTCATATTTGTTTCATGATTTTTTTTTCCTAAATGAGAGTTTGAGTAATCTTCTTAAGTTATTAGTTCATTTTAAAAGGCAAATTTCTAAAGCATTATGGTAGAATACTCTAGTAGTCAAAGCATTAGAAGGATCACAGATGGATTATTGGACCAAAGTGTAATAAAAATGTTACAAATGTAAGGTAAAGTCAGTTTCTTGTTACTGTATAAAGCATATGTTGTTTTTAATGTGATAAATCACAGAACTCGTAGGGGTTTGCGTTGTATTTGGCACACATTCTGGTGCCTGTCTTTTATATTGCTTGTGAATGTGCACTAAAATATGTATTTGCTTTATTAGAAAATGTTCCCCAGGTATTTCTTCTTCCATATAATGACCTGCTGGGTAATGTTTTCTCTTCTGTATATCACTGTGAACCTCAACCTGCTATTTTTCCTTAGCGTTTCTAATCCACATGAGGATATGTGTCTTTGTATGATGGAAAATGCGTTGAGTTCTTTAGTGTTAATAGCAGCAATTTTTAAAATTATACTTGCTTTCTCTCAATATCTAAAAACCCTCAGATATTTTAAGCAAAAAAGGTCAAGGAGATTTTGAGCTTTTTGACTTTAAAGTTTTGAAATTTGCGGTTTGTGACTTTCTTTGGGATAAGACTACTTATCTTTCTGACTTAAATCAGAATTTCTTGGGAGAGAGGTCTCTTTTCCTGAATCTTTACTTTTTGCCCACATTTCCTGCACTCATCTTCTACTATCACATAGAGGAAGTTGAATGGGAAGCTAAGTCCCAAAATGTATTCTCTTTGTTCTGATGCAACCTCTAAAATGCATCAGATGTCAAGCTATGCCCACTGTGAGCGATTCATGAAGAAATTGCCTCAACATTTTGATCACAGTCAGGCTTTTATTATGAAAGTAACTGGCATAGAAAGACACCTTTAGAAGTGTGAAAACAAGCAACACAATGAAGTAAAAATGATGAAATTGAGCACAGCACTGGCACAGCTGCTGTCCCTGGCAGTGACTGTGGCCCTCAACAATAGTCTATGACTGCCAGGAAAGCCCCACTCACTATGGGGAAGTAATTTCTGTTGGTTAACATTCATTTTAATATCAATGAAGAGTTCAAGCCAGAATCTCATCTGTGAAAAACTCAGAACTTTGGTAGTTTTGTGTTGGTTTTCCTAGTCCTATGAAGCCACTTTATTTTTAAGATTTATGTAAAGGTACACTTTACCTTGTCTGGCTTCATAAGTGATTTTCTATGTATTCTGAATCAATGTTAGGGACAGAGCTTTACAATCAAAAGAATATATTCAGCACTTCAAGCAAGAAAAAAAAATAGTGTTAAGTGAACATGGGAAACATTTACATTGTAGAAGGTAAAATTGCTTTTTCCTTCCCTGGAGTTTGTATGGTAGAGGAGATTCCTTATTTTCAGTGGAATTTTCAGTGGAATTTTCGATAGAATTTTCAATGTGTGGTATGGTAATACAAGAGCACAAGTTCTGGCTTCATTTCCCATCATTTTCCTAGTGGAGTTTATACACTGAAACTTACTTCCAGCTGCTGAAGGATAAATTCAAGTGCATCAGATGTCTCATATCCTTCCAGTATTCTGATGTTCTTTAAGTCAGAGTCAACAGACTCAGTCGCATTTTGCCTGTCACAAACTGGCTCATGTGCTCTATAGTATACAGGGGAGGCATATATATGGATGAAGTCTAGATTCAGCCTGCTGGCTTAAAACAAGTAAACGTCCTCTTTTGGACTTGGTAGTTACCATGGACCAAATTATCCGTTGCCTGCCACCTGTCATGGTCATTTATAGTTATGTGAGAAGGTGTAGAATACTACACAGTTTAAAGTCCTTTCATCCCTGGCATGCTTATATGACTAAGCTATGAATCTATGGAGTATCAAGCAATTGATATTTGTGATATCAGCCTTTGAGTGTTGCAGGAATTCCAAAGTTAAATTTGAAGAGTGTCAAGCCCTTGAAGGAGCTAGAACCTTTCTTGTTTTATTTTAGTCTTCTAATGAGCTTGAAGAAGTGAGGACCAAGAAAGCGCTTTAACACTTTATAAAGACTTAAAGGCTTTAACAACAGCCTTAAAGTCTATATAAAGATGGTTCTCGAATAAAGCCACTGTAGTGTCGTTTCTCTGGTGCTGTGCTCACCCTTCAAGGCTCCTTTGGGTTTCCAGGTTGATGGTTTATGGCTTCTCCTAGCCCACAGTCAGTACAGCTGTACAATCAGTGTCATGGGGTTTTTGCTGAGCGGACTGTGATGTTCATGGTGAGAATCCCCACCTCTTCAGTTCTGGGACCTGTTTGGGTTTATTTCCTTGCCCAGGTTGCTGCCTTCTGGCAGCTTTCAGCTCAGGGCAGAGTTTTTGCACCTTTAATAGGAGTGACAGAAGTTGTTGTTACTGGGCTACTCTTTATTTCAAAAGTGGCTTTGTATAGAGTCAGCCACATTGCTTTCAGTGAGGATGAATCTACATCTTCAAGCAAAACATCTGTCCCAATGCTTCAGAGAGTCGGTTTATATATCCAAGACATTTTGGGTTATTTGTTCCTGGTGTCATGATCTGCCTTACCATTCCCTCCAAATATGAGATCTTTACGCTGGAAATAGCTGAGTAGTTTTAATTTATGGCAGCAGCTTATTTTCCTGCTGAACCTGAGTATATGAGCTGCCTGTAAGCATTCTTTGCAGCCTAAGAAACATGAAATAGAAGATGGGAAGTGCAAGGAATACTGAAATCCTTCTGAAAGGTTCATGGCAAGTGAGAGCAGCAATGCGTGGGTTGCTGACAGGACATGGATTTAGGTATGAGCAAGGGAGGAACTGAGGTCAGTGATACAGGTACGGGATGAAAGAGGGTGGATAACAACTCAGTGCTAGTGAAACAATGAAGGGAGTGAGTGCTTGGGGATGGCTGAGGTGCAGGCTGTTGTTACTGAATCAGGATTTGATGCGTGTGTGTGCGTGTAGGGAATTTGCAATAGCACTGACAAGCAGAAGTTCTCACGCTGTTTCGAGATGTGTGGAACTGGAAAGAGCACTAAATAAAAACAGTAGCTTCAGATGCAACAGAGCACAGCCTGTCTGTCTCTTCATGCCACATGAGCTTCCATCTTTATGTAAGATCCACAGGTTTTTCTTTATTGTTTAGTCATATGATAGCCCTAATTAATAGCCCTAATACAGGATGACAGAGTCAGGTCAGTAAAAGGAGATGAGTGGCATTTCTCAGAACTTAGTGGTGAACAGTGGGTCAGTGGAGTCTCTTGTGAGAAAGCCACATATGTGCATATTAGAGTGCATTAAAATTTGATTTTTCAACCTTAAGTTATTGTACTTACACAGTGGTAGACAAGATGAGCAGAGATAAAAAACTCGTGAGGTAGATTAACCCTTCTCTTAGAATAAATTTACCTTCTGTGAAGGTAATGAGTTAGGGTCAGTCTGTTAGGCAGTAAGTGTTAATGTATGACTTTTTTAGGAGTTCTTGAAATATTATTTTTGTTTTCCTTAAGTATAGTATACTGAGATAGTTGCCCTGGATCCAAAAGAATTTTTCTCATTAACCCTTAAGACTCTTGGTGTGAGTCTTTTGAATCTCAAGAGAAAAACAGAACAGATACACTGCCCTAAAATATATCATTGATTGTACCATTGTGCAAAAAAGAAACTGATACGTAAAACCACTGTCCTTTATATACTAACTGATGACTTAAAGTTGGTTTTCAAGTCAGAGTCCTTATCTTCTTTGAACCATGCTTATTTTCCCAGTTTTCCGATGCTTATGTAGCTCCTACAATTTGCTTGTGAAGCGGAAGCCTTGAAGTTTTGTTTCAAAATGGGAATAATACTGAGAGAAATCTGAGAATCTGAGAAATTCTTAAAATTGGGAATCACTTGTTAGTGAGCTTTAGTTCTACACTGAGCACCAGCAGTGCTTTCCTGAGTCTCAGTTTTGAAGGGTAAATTAATATGAAGAAACATTCTTCTGAAAGTAGTCTGTTATTCTCTCGGCAGACAGGGAGAAATTATATTTTGCCTCTTAAAATCTGCACACATTTTTTTTTATTGTTATTTATTTATTTTTCCATTCAAGAGAGGTAGCTAGGAAAATTTCTCAGAATCCCAGAGTGGGTTTGAGAGAGCTGTAGCATATCTCAATCCATCCTTACCCTCAGAAGTAACAGCTTCAAAACGTGACAGTGGCAGCTTTCAGTTGCTGCACTGCACTGCAGTATCAGCTCCTTTCCAAGCAACAGCTGATCACTGCACCCTGCTCAGTGCGTGGTGGAAAAATCCATGTGCTTGTGTAGGTGGAAACATGTGTCAGCCTATTGTGCCACTATCCAATTCTAATAGTAATAGATGAGGCTTTGCTGTTCATTTATTAGTAAGTGCTGAGTTATGGAGAAATATTAAGAATCAATGATCCACCAAATGCAAGACCTGAGTTTCCTAGAAAACTGCCTGTTAATTTGCTTACTGCTTATTCATACTGAGGTCTTTCCTGTATTCATATATTTCTGTGTATTAAATGCTCTTTGGCTCCCCATGTTGGAACAAATTTTTTTACTTCTTAACTTGTGAAATGCTTGAATTGTCAATCCCAGAACTGTTTCACTCAGTGGTTACAGAATGCATCATTTATAGTCATTTTGAAATGCTTAATGTCAAAACCTTTGAATCCTCCTCTTTGACTTAGCAAGAAAGCAGGTTTGCTGTGAGAGGGAGGGTTTGAGGGTGACTGCCAAAGATCAGTGTCTATGAACTGTTCTTAAGCAATTATTTCTACTGTTGATTGAGTTGACTTATGTTTTGTCATGAATATGAGCTGGGGTGTTGGGTTTCCATTTGGCTTATGCATAGTAAGACTGGCAGAATGTATTTGCATCTATTTTCGATGCTGCTAAGCTTCAGTTACCCACCTATAAATGCGTTTTTTGAGTAAGTCTTTTATTCCAAAAGAAGTGGATTGTATGACTCTGTTCATATACCTAATGGTACAGCTGAGGGCACATCATGAAAAAAGAATATTCTGCTGTAGGTCTTGATGATCGTGCCAGTCTTCAGAAACTATTTGGAAAAGTGTAGAGGAAGGATGGTATTATAGGTGATGAAGAGAGTTGGGATTTGAAATAGTTTCATGCTGTCATAGTTATTGTGTGAGACCGGGCAAGGCACACTGTCTGTCAATCCATTTGTAAAGTGGTACAAGTTGCAGTTACCTTGTGGAGATCTAGTAAAAATAAATTAATCATATTTGAATGGAGTTTTGGGAGATTTGAACCAAAAATACTATCATTTGCTGTAAGTGTTGCATAAGATTTAGAGTCTAGGAATGTTTATTGCAGAATACTGCACTCATTGGCAAGACTGCGTTTTGGTGTATTTATGTGCATTCTTTTTTTGTTTGTTCTACTTATATGTTCTTCATCCTTATTCTGTGCAGTTCAAAAATCTTTTAACATACCCTTTTATTCAGTTAAATGTCTTTCTGCCGTTGTTACACTTCATTTTTTCCTGCTGACCTTCCTGGATCAACATTCCTTTTCTTGGAGATGATGTAGTTGACAGCTGTGAATGAATTTCATGAATTATCTCCTCCTGTCCCTCTTCTCTCCCTCCTCTGCCTGAAGCTGTACTATTATGAAAGAAACTCAAGACTGTGCAAAATTATCATGTACACTTTTTTCTCTTTAAAATGTGTTTTTCCTTAATATGAAAAGCCTTATATAGCTCAATAGATATTTTTTTCCAGAAATTATTTGCTATTTACATGTCTATGTATTTTTAAGTATTTATTTTAAAATCTGAAGGTAGTACAAAGTTTTCCCAGAATCTACTTTGGAGGTTGTATTGATCTCTAGTTGTGGATTTGGTGAAAGATTTGTAGAATTTCTTGCATACGGGTGCTGTTTGTTTCCTCTTGGTATTTTTTCCTATGGATGTTTGTCTTTATCAGGGATTATTTGTCAGTTTTTGTTTAGCAGTGTGTTTTCGTGTAGAAAGTCATAGCAGTTTCTTTTCTTTGTCATAACCTGTGCTTCCTGAATTTTTTTCTTCTTCTTTACAATTTTTTTGTTTCTTTTATACTGAATTATGTTTAGTTTTAAAGTTTTTAATATCAGTCCTCTTTCCAGTACTGTATGAACACTTTTGGTAAGAGATTGAATATATGCACCTTATTTAGAAACAGCATGTTCCATGAACTAAACAGTGATCATAAAGTTTATTAAACCTAGAAAACTGTATATTCCATTTGATCCACGAGTATAATAAGATACAGCTAGAGAATGGTAAAAAGATCCTTTGTTTGCAATAAAAAGCAATTTTATTGTTTTGATAGCATGGAGATGCTAAGAGTACTAAGCACTTAGTCTCGGCTCAAAATGAGCAATAAATTGGAGGAATGTTTTTCTGTCAGTAAGATGAAGATCAATGAAGGTAAATGCTAACTACTAAAATTTAGAAATGAGGAATCAAATGTTTACGTAAAAAATAGGAAATCAATGTGTAGGCATCAGTAGTGTGTAAGTATATCTGGGTGTGCGAATAACCACAAATGGAAATTAATTAATAATGTGATTCTTCTGCATAAAAAAGAGCAAATAGCCCTGGGACGTGCAGACAGGAATGTCATTTGCAACACATGGGAGTTGATACTGAGCTTTTCTTTCATTGAGTGGGATATCACAGAAGCATTTTGCCTGGTTTTGGGCATTAGGCTTAAAGAAAGAAACAGATGAATTGGATGGCCTCCAGAGGAGACAAACAATAATAAGCAGCAGATATTAGAAGGACAAAAGAACATTTCTTAGTACTCAGTAGAAAGGTTGACAGGTATATATACCAATATTATTGCAAAAAAAGTTTATCTCCTAATGTAGGAAAGATTAGCATGAGTGATGGTGGTTCTGTTTCCCAAATGATAAAAAATTGAACAAAAATAATCAGCATGCTCCTTAACACTGGGAATCTGGGACAACAAAACTCTTTATGTGGCAGCTAAATACTTGGAAAAACTCTGTAGCATCTCTGTCTCTGGAGGCTTAAAATAGGTAAGGCAAATCTGTATTAAGGATATTCAAAGGGTGTGCTGCCCTGTCCCTGAGTAAGGGGGATGTCTAAGTGAGCTGTGTTTGACCCTGTCTGGAGGCCAGGTAAGCAGTAAAGACACTCTATCACTCTCCCCCACAGCTGGACAGAGGTGAGAAAATGGGTAACCAAAGGCTCATGGGTTGATACAAAGGCAAGGAATGTTGTCACTCATCGGTTACTGTCACAGACAAAACAGACTCAGCTTGGGGAAATGAATTTAATTTATTGCCAGTGAAAATCAGAGCAGGATAATAACACAATAATGATAACACAAATCTTGAAAACACCTTCCCCCCCACACACCCCTCTCTCTCTTTCTTGGGCTGTACTTTCCTCTTCCAGCAGCACAGGGAGATGGGGAATGGGGGTTCTGGTCAGTTCATCACAAGTTGTTTTTGCTCCTGTTCAGAGAGAGGAGTTCTTCCCCTACTCCAGCACAAATCCATCCCATGGGAGACAGTTCTCCACTAAACTCTCCAGTGTGAGTCATTCCCACAGGCTACAGTTCTTCATGAACTGCTCCAGAGTGGGTACATTTTCATGGGTGACGTCCTTCAAGGACAGGTTGCTCCAGCACGGATCACCCACAAGGTCACAAGTCCTACCAGAAAACCTGCTCTAGTGCAGACTCCTCTCTGCACCCCTCTGTAGGTCCCTGGCAGGAGCCTGCTCCAGTGCAGGCTTCCCATGAGGTCGTATCCTCCTGTTGAGCATCCACTTCCTCTGGCATAGGTCTTCTCCATGGGCTGCAGGCAGATCTCTGCCTCCCTGGAGACCTCCACAGGCTGCAGCAGCACAGCTGCTTCACTGTGGTTTGCAGAGGAATCCCTGCTTGGAGCACCTCATCTCCCTCCTCTACTGACCTCAGTGTCTGCTTTGTTGTTCATCTCACATATTCTCACCCTGCTCTTCTCTGGCCACAATTACAAGAGCACAATAACTTTATTTTTACCTTCCTAAATGTGTTATCACAGAGGCGTTACCATCACTCCTGACTGGACCAGCCTTGGCCAGCAGTGGGTCCATCTTGGAGCCGGCTGGCATTGTCTCTGCTGGACATGGAGGAAGCTTCCAGCAGCTTCTCACAGAAGCCACTGCTGTAGCCCCTCTACTACCACATAAGCCAAATAAAATTCGATTATTATCTACAGTTTTAATTTTTTAATGATTTTTATCTTTTCTTGCCTATTCAAGCCAGTATGTGTTTCTGAGATGTAATAATGTAAGCTTTGAAAATATTTTAATGATTTTATAAGACAAGGTTTTTATGAAGATATGGTACAAAGTTTTACACATATATATATATTAAGATACATAAATATACACATACACACATACGTTAGAATGTGTAAATATATATTAATGTCATCATTATATATGGTTGAATAGATGCGTATGTGTGTGTGTGAGTGTGCATTTGAGTTTTATAAGCAAGAGATGTTGGAAAAATAAGCCAGTTCCTGGATACAAAACCATCTCTTCAAATCTGAAATAAAACACCACATTTTGAAAATAGTTGCTCTGTTTAATTTAATTATGTTAATTTAATATACAGTTTGAGAAACAATGGCAAGGGTTTTTTTTTACCTGTGGCAGAGTAGAAGGTGCTAGCAAGGCTGGAGGTATTCAAGTTGCTAGCTCTGTGGGATGAAAAGAGACAGATAATTATTACCTGTGGAACATGGAGAAGTTATCTAGGGCGAGGATGTGAGTGTTATAATAATGTGTCATTGTTAGAGCCGTGACTTTTAGCATCTGGAAAAGCTATAAGTTTTCGTCCCAAACCTTATCTTTTCAAATAATTTTGTATGTCTCTGTTGCGAAACAGGTTGAATGATCAAAAATGTAAGAAATGTTTTGTGAGAACTGTTCTTCCATTAAGTGGATGTCTTGTCTTTTACTGTTTCATATGTGAATTCTGCTGGTAGAGGAAAGTCTCTTCACTTTGCCCTACATAATTTTATGCCAGTGTTGGTGCCTTCCATGTGCACGTGCACAGGATCCATGTGTTTGGTGGCTCTGTTATGTGAGCTGTTTATGCCAGTTGTGAAAGGGCACATTTTCTATTTTTCATTCTGGTGAAGATGTGTTTACTGCAGCATATGTTGATGGCAATTTTGATGATAAGTATGCTAGGGTGGAGGGTTGTTTTAAAATTAGGCAGATGAGAGGAGGTTCGGGTTCCCAGTTTGTTCTTCAGTTACACTGAACCTTTTGTATTGAGGTAATTCTTTGAGTTTTTGAAAATTAGACCACGAGTTCTTGGGTACTCAATCTTGAAATCAAGTTTAGTTGTTATTGAAAGTACTAATGCATTGTGACTCTTCCAGCAGTTTAGTAACAGAAGTGGTTTAAGCCTCCTCATCTTCTGAAATAATGTTTTTTACAATAGTAAATATTAGCTTTTGCACATATTTTAATACAGCAAAAATAAAACCAATCCTAGCCTAAAGATATGTATAATTTAAAGTAAATTTCTAAGTATTGATTTCAAAATGTAGCTATAATCTGTTGCAGAAGGTATTTCATGCATTGATTAGGAACCTTTGGTGTGAGGATCATAGAAGTTTTGATTATTTGCTCTTCTAGTCATAATAAATGGAAAAGACATTCTGGCTAAATGGCAGAAGGATATTGCTTTCAAAATAGTATAAGTCACTATAACGTTAATAGCAGAAAGACACTATACAAATATGATTGGTCCTGTAATAGCTTTCTGTATGAACATTGGAAAATGATTGTCAGTTCTGAGAGTAGGTGTGTAGCTGTGTTGCCAGCAGCATGTCTGGAAACGAAGGATGGGGAGAGAGAGAGAGAGAGAGAGAAAAGCTAGCTCTGTGTGCTCCACTGCAAGGACAAGAGCTGCCACTGTCAGCTGTAAATGCTACAGCAGCTCTGCTTCAGCCAAAGGGGCCTGTTGGACTTCCTAATGGAGTATCACTTTGAGACAAAAGAAGGACAAAAGAGGACTTTGTGCCTAACCCAGTGTTAGTAGCCATCACTGCATATAAAAAGTGGTCTCTGCTTTATCTGGACAGAATTGGCCTTTCTGAAAACCTTGAAATGAGCAACCAACCTCCTTTGATATTTTCTACAGAAATTTGAACTGACTCGTTTATATTACCATAACTCAAAGGAAAGCTTATATAACACAGGCTGTATTTAAGTACAAGATTGAGAAGCTTGGGTAAGCATGTAGGCTTTTTCTGTTATTTTAAACTAATTTGCTATAATGTTTTGTCTGATTTGGCAAAAAAAAATGCTTATAGATTCACTTGCTGGCTGGTTTTAAAAAGGCTACTTGTCTATGTCATGACCACCTGAAGGAGAGAAGGGTTTGCACTTAAGCCTTGGTGGTAATACATGCTTTGATAGACAAGTTAAAGTGAATGTGTCTGAAGCCTTGTAAAACGTTACAGCTCTCAGGTATTAAAAGGCTTCTTTTGGAAGTTACTGTTCATTGCATCAGAACTGGTGGTGCAGAACACAGACCAATCACACCAGCGCTGTATTTCAGCTATGCCAGCAACTTCCTTGGCATTTTAGCTTGAATCACCAAACAAAAGGCAGGCTTGCATTAAGGTATGTTATGGTCTGGAAGGGTGGGCATTTCCACAGACATTCTGAGTTTGCTATGGCCAGTATACCTGCTGGCAGAGCAGGCTGGTGCAATCCTGTACTGCCCCAAGAACATTTCTGAGTGTTTTAGTGTGTAAAAACTGGTTTAAGGGCAGGTGAGGTAGTTACTTGTCTGCAGAGCCACATGCAATTTAAATGTGATGCTAAGCACATTTTAAAGACAAGCTTAAGTATGACATCTGCACTACTTCTGCACTCATGTAGGCTGTTGAATTTTGGGTATTGTAACCACTGGTTCATACTCCAAATAATTTTGTTGCAATTAGACAGACATTCAGGGTATGGGCAGGGAATTTCAGGGAAAAATATCCTACTGTAATGTTAATCAAACATTTGAGGAGGTCTGCCTGTACTGCAGAATGGCCTGCTGAGAGAAGGTATTTTACCATCTTTGTCCCAGGTACTGTTGGATGACTACGAACAATACTGGCAATGCAGCTGAGCAGCAGCTAGATGTACCTCTGCAATGGAAATAAACCCTAAGAATTACAGATTTGAAAAACTCAAATGGAGAGAGAGGAGCAGAGCCCTGAAATGCTGACACACAGAGTGAAAACAAGACTGCATTGCTTACCAATTAACAGTTTTGGTGGAAGTTTATTCTGCAGTTATGTGATTATGACTCTTCCATGAGCTTCCATTTCTGAAAACTGATTTTTAGGCATTGTGTTTATTTAAAGTATTGTGCATAAACATGGCAAAAATTTTCAGATTTTATACATAGTGGTAATGAGTTTGTGTTTTTGCCTATCGTAGGTATCCATGAGCCAAATCTGTGTGTAATTCACATGCTGGGCATATGACAGCTACACTCCTGATCGTGAAATTTGTGAAAGTGCAGGAAGAATGGCTGACTTAGCCTGTGTTGTACCATGACTCACAGGAGTCTTCCCATTTGCCTTAGTGAATGTCTGTAGGGAGAGGATGCTGGCTGCATCTTCTGAATTACAGAGCCAAGTATTGGAAGAGAGGATCTTTTCTAGAGCTGCTCATGCCTGTGAGTCTTTAGAGACAGCTGTTTAAAAAGCAAAACAAAACAAAAAATACTGGCAGCATAAAATGTAAGGACTCAGAAAGGAAATTGCCTAGTGTTCAGTTTGATAATAAGTGCCATCAATTTTGCATGTTCACAGGATTATGTTCTGTGTCTCTACAATTAAAAAGAAAATAAGAAAAAGCATCAGAGAACATTAGCATAATTGTCATAGTGCAAAGGCTTTGCATGCAGTCTATTAGTATTTTCCTATCTGTTAATTAGCAACGGAACAATTTCTACAAGATTTCTTAGATAAGCGCTGCATTTCAGAACCTATATTTTCAGAAATGAGACCAGAGGCTTTCCAGCTTATGAAAGGAAACAAACTCCTTGAATTTTCTGTGAAATAAGTACATGAGTGGAAGAGGTTATTAGTGAACGATAACAAGTCTGAGAGATACAGAAAGAGACAACTGGAAAGATGATCATCTTAGAACCATAAAATTGTAGAATCATTGTAGATCATAAACTGTAATATCATTGAGTTTAACCGTGAACCTACCGCTGCCAAGTCCACCACTAAACCATGTCCTTAAGCCCCACATCAGAATGTCTGTTAAATACCTCCAGGAATGCTGACTCAACCACTTTCCCGTGCAGCTTGTTCCAGTGCTTGACAACTCTTTCAGTGAAAAAAAAATTACCAATATCCAATCTTCACACACTCATTCCCAGCAAACTTGAGACCATTTCCTCTTGTTCTATTTCTTCTGACTTGGAAAATATACCAACCCCTGGCTACAACCTCTTTTCAGTTAGCTGAAGAATGATACGGCTCCCCTGAGCCTCCTTTTATCCAGGCTGAACAACCCCAGCTCCCTCAGCTGCTCCTTGTAAGACTTGTGCTTCAGGCTCTTCACCAGCTCTGTTACTTTCTGTGGACATGCTCCAGCACCTCAATGTCTTGTACTAAGGGGCCCAGAACTGAACCCAGCTCTCGAGGTGTGGCTTCACCATGTCAAGTAAAGGGGGACAATCACTGCCCTGGTCCTGCTGGTTGCACTGGTTCTGATACAGGCCAGGGTGCCATTGGCCTATTTGACCACCTCGGCACACGCTGGTTCATGTCCAGCTGGAGTCAGCCAGGCAGCTTTCCAGCCACTCTGCTCCCAGCCTGCAGCATTCCATGGGGTTGTCGTGACCCAGGTGCAGGATCTGGCACTTGGCCTTATTGAACCTCATCCAGTTGTTCTTGGCATTGATCCAGTCTGTCCAGGTCCCTCTGCAGAGCCTTCCTACCCCACAGCAGGTCAATGTTCCTGCCCATCTTGGTGTCATCTGTAAAACAGACTGAGGGAACATTTGATGCCCTTGTCCAGATCATGATACACATGAGGTACAAAGGCCTCTCAAATCTTATTCTTAAACTAATTTTGAGTACACATACAGCTGGTGTGAGTACTGATAAAAAACATAAACACAGTAGCAGCAGCAGCTTGGCTTCCAACAGGCACAGAAATATTTATCTGAACATAAAGGCTTTGAAGCCTGAACTGGACTTCCCCTTATCTGTCGCACTATATTTTTGAGTTTGGTAATATCAACACTGCCTGTTTCTGTGTATAGGAACTGCAACGTCTCAGGGAATGTTATAGCTGGATGCTGGAGTGTCCAAAATAAATGAAGACACAGACGGTACTAATCTGAAAATATATTCCCCAATGGGTCATTTTCTAATCTGCAAACTGGGGCTGTGTTTTAGGCCTGTCCAAAAGATACCTATTGGTACTATAACACTGTCACATGTTATGCATCTTTGGCTGCACTCCCTCTATTTACACAAATGAAGATCAGTATATGTGGCTATTTTGATTTTTTTTTTTCTGTAATTTTGTTGATGTCTGAAATATTTTTATTTACATTACAAAACCAAACATTACGATCCATTTGGGAGACTGAGATAGTAAATATAGAGAGATGTCAGCATGCATTGTTGGCTTGAACACCCCAGCACAGTGTCATTAAATCTCATTCTGGTTGGGGATGATTCCCATTCAGCTGTTGTGCAGTGCAGTCAGAATGACTTCAGTGTCTGTCCACATCTGTGCAGATATTCAAATTGCCAAAAAGAGTGAAAGAAAAGGAAAGCGGAGGAGGAGGAGAAGGAGGGAAAATGCCTGAGGTTACAGACTGAATACCGGTGAAGGTAGTGTTGGTTTAGTCCTTTCTCAGGGATGCCACCTTGCCTTCTACTGCCTTTTAACTCTCCTGACCTTCACACAAAACTCAGTCATGGAATACCCTCAGGGGTGGTTAGCTCTTTGATTGCTGCATCCTGTTATACAACTGTTTTGCACTCACTGTTTTCTAGTACCTCTAGGTTTTGTATTGCTGAATTGCAGTTACTTTGTAAGACAAAATCACTTGTAAATCAGCCTTACAGATGTATTTGTTTTTACTTTTCTAGTTTTAATATCCTTATGTTGCCCAGGTTTGTTTACTGCTTAATACAATTTTCTTGAATAATTTTGACAATATCATCCAAAAATTATAATAAGTTTTTGGGGAGTTTTTTGGTGTTGTTTTTCTTTTTTTTGTTTGTTTGGTTTTGGAGGTTTTTTTTACTCATTCAGGTAGTATATTTTTCCTGGAGAAAGTGCTTTAAAAAGTTATATTTAAAGAAAAATGGTTAGACTTTTCAAGTCTGCCAAGTATAGACTGTGTTGGTTTGTGCATGTTTATGACATACATAATACAGTAATAATTTACTGTATGCTTTCTTCTGAACATGAGTTCATAGTATTACATATTAATACATACATATTTCTCTAAAATCATACTTCAGCTCAAACTCAGACATTAAATTTTATTCCTCAATAATAGGATTTATTTTGTAATGCCATATTTCCAGTGCCCAGTCTTGGACTCAAATCTTTTTGTGCTGTGCAGGACAAAAAGGAAGAACTCCTGCCCCAAAGATCTGACAGTCTCAGGTCTGAGCAGCAAGACAAGAAGAGTTGAAAGCAGGCAGGATGGTGTTATAGCACATTCTCATCTTACCCTCGCTTGTTGGGTACTTTGCCGAAAGAAGGAAAAGTATCTCTTACGAGAGTAACTGATACACTTGGAAAAATCCTCCAGAATTTCACACACACGGCGGGTCTGAAACAAATTCTAAATACATCCTGAAATAATTTGCTCTTGACTTGACTAATTCATCAGATGATTTGAGAAGCAACAGTAGGTATTTCTGTTGGGCACTGGTTTACATTAGCAAAAGAAAGAGAGGGCATTCTAGCAAGACAGCTTTAGGCTTATGTTTGAAGGAGCATAATAAAGGTTTGGAAGGAAAACTCCTGACAGCTGTTGTGAGAGTCAGCAAGGTGTATATTTGAATCTTTGAGCTTGTTGAAGGCATGTAAAACAGCCAGAGTTCCTATTTCAGTTTGGAAACTTGGTCTTACCTTCACTTTGAGGTGCCTGATATTTGCAAGATAGTATGTGAAAAGTTACAGCAGGCACTCTGCAATGTTTAGAAGGGCTTTAATGGGATATTTAGGAGATACTTTGTTCTGAGACAGACAGCGTGTGGCCTCCTGTGTGCTTTCTGATGCCAGTGGAATTGTTTCTGCCTGAATAAGTTGAGATTGGATTACCTTGAGGCAACAAGGTGCACAAAAGTTTATATGGTTTGATTATGGTATATAATTTTCTCTCTCTTCTAGTTGCTGTAATTTATTTTATCTGTGGATTTTTAGGTTTTGCTTCTGTGTTTTTTTTTCTGGTTGTTGTTTGATTGTTATGTTTCGTTTTGTTGGTTTTTTTGTTTGGTTGTTTTTGGATTTTTGTATTATTGTAATTTCATTTTGCTAAATTATTTTATTGTGTGTTGCTGGAATATTGGATGTAGTTTCATGTCCATGTTAATCCCTTACCTTATTTTTTTTTACCACCTCAAATTATCATAGAATCAGAAAAGTAAAATCTTTTTGCCAGTCTGAATGGCTGCCAGAGCTGCTTCTCAGGTGTCTTGGTGCCTGGAAAAAGTAGTGTAAGTGTCCATGTTGCTGGCCAAGGGCTGGTTGCCTATAAGAAGAGCTGGCCAAATATGCAGGTAGGTGATTCAGGAACAGAATCAGCTGTGTCTCAGTTCAACATGTATTTGCTGAGGAGGCAAACAGTTCTTCTTGGATGTCTGGCTGCCCTTTGTCCTTACTGAGCCAGAAACCTTAGGGGCTCTGCTCCATATCAGAACTGTTGGCAGCCTTGTGCAGGAAAAGGAAACACTGGACAGACAGACCAGCTGCCAGAGAAATTGGTGGAAATAGTCCTGGTACTGGCCTTAGACTTTAAAATAGAAATAGATTTTTTGGAAAATTTTGCTTATATTGAACCATTATTCTTTGCTGGGAAAATGCTTCCACAAAAGATTAATGGACATCTCCAGTTAGAATAAGGCATAAAAGAAAGTAATTACCATCTCTCTTTAGAATATGGAGAACTTCCCATGGTGCAGTGCTGCATTTGGAGAGGAAATTAATGAAGATTTTATATAATGTTTTCTTTTTTTGTGCAACCATTTCTCTTTATTCCATGATCACTCTAAATTCTTTTATTTCTCTTGTGCTTCTGTGTCCAGTGGAGATACAATTTAATGCTAAGAATGAAGGAACAGATCCTTATTTTACCTTATTTTCATTTTAGCAGTCAGTAGAGCACCTCTGTGCATACATATGACATATAGACTAAAAATTCCATATTGGCTTTTTCCTTTTGTGTGTGTGTTGTGTTTTGGTTTTTATGTGGGTTTTTTTTTTTTTTTTTTGCTTGATTGGTTGATTTTTTTTAGTTTGGTTTTGGGTTTTTTTACAGATGCAGAGTTCATGGAGATCACTAGTTACAACACAAAGGGATTGAATGTGTTTTTAGTTTCCTAAGGTCCTATTCTTGCCTTGAGTATAGGAAAATGCCTTATTTATTAAATTGAGAACTACAAATGTATGTATAGGTAGGAAAGCAGGTTTTATATCTTACAGTCCTCTAGGATCTGTGTGGGTTCTCATTTTTTTGGTAGAAATTCCAAAATTGTTCAAATGTTGAAGTATTATGATTTTTAAAATAACTTCAGAAAGGTTTCAGGGTTTTATATTGATCTTTTGAAAGTTAAAAAACCCTCAGCATCAAATATTTTCTGAAGAGCAAGACATAACTCTTATCTGACATGCTGATTCAAGTCAATAAGACTTTATGCTAGCAGAGCTACTTTTTTCTGATATTTTCATATATAAGGCAGGACATCCTACAGTATTGAAGATGTAATGAATGATCAGCAATCATAGAATCATAGAATGGTTAAAGTTGGAGAGGACCTTTAGGGTCATCAAGTCTAACCATCAGCCCAGCACTACCACAACGTTCACCATGTCCTCAAGTTCCAGTGAGTGAGTTGGAAAAAATGGACCTAATTATTTTATATTTGGAGTTGAAATTTATTGAATTTATGATGGATTGAGTTAAGCAGGTAGTCTTTTGATATGAGTAGTAAGATATACTAAGGCAGTAAGACTCAAATATTTCTTCTTCAACTAATTAATTGACATTTTATTAAATTAATTATACTGTCCTTAGATAACAGAAAAAAAGAAAAGTTTCTTAGGAGTGTTCCACATGTCTCAATGAAATCCATTGACATGTTTTAAATCTGGCTGTGAGTGTTCACGTACTACAAGTCACTGCATAGTTCTGTGTGTTCCATAAATAGAATGAATATTTTTAAATGGTACATGTGTGGATTTGGAAGAAAAACTGAGCTGTCACTAACGGAAAATTTATGCTGGCAACTGTGATAAAGTATCACATTTAAAAGGATTTGTGGGGAGGTTGTTTTGTTATTTTGACTTAGAGATTGTGTGACGATGAGAACCATTGGAGCATATTGCACTGATTAAATGTAGTATTTGTCTCAAATGTCACAAAACATATGGAATACCAGGAACATTCATCACTGTTTGAAGGGACCATCTAAAGCCTTGATATCCTGGTCCCACGATAGGGCCAGTAAAATAGTGAATGTAAAGAAGATCTGGTAGCACGAAAACAAGTGAAATAATGTTAGAAGTAAGAAAGTTAGACTGCTACAAAACTACAGCTCCTTCTTCCCCCTGCATATCCTCTTCCTCCTCCTCTTCTGAAGGAAGAACTAGGACTGTGGTTAGGAAAAGCTACACCAGTGCTATTAGCCTTACCCCAGCAATGAACGGACCTTGAATCTGCATATATATTTAGGATTTAAAAAAAAACCCAAACTCTCTATGCAAGAATTTGTTTCACTTGAGCACGTGAATTTTGATAAATCAGATGTGGGTTTTTTTCTCAGTAAATGATAACAGTGATCAGCCTAATTTTAGTGGAGAAGGGAAACACTCTTGTGACAACTTGATTTTTAAAATATCTGTAAGAAAATGTTAAGGGAGAGGAGAAGGTAGCTTCCTGGAATCAGTCTGCTAATCTAAATAGGTTGTTCACTCACTTGCAAGGCCATATTTTAAATGCATTTTAGATAGAATGGAAATTGGGAATTGTCAAATGTTTGAAGTCCTTAAAAGAGTCAGTTTCTTTAAAGTGTCCTTATTCCTCTTCCTTCTAGTATCCCACATTCAAGCTTTATGTGATGTAAAGGCAAACTTAATTTACCATTCTGGGAGACAGACCTAGACTGTTTAATGTAAAAAATAACTTCTATTAAAAAGAGAAGAAAGTATGAGAAAATCTCACTGTTACAAGACATTATATGAAGAATTTTAAAAATAACTTAACTAGCAAATATCAATGCTTAATCACATCAGAGCTGTCTGACAAGCAGGGCTCTGTCAGACATTAGGTGTTACACAGGAGCTCCACAACTCCAAATGTCCTCCCCTTCCTCCTTCTTCCCCCATCTTTTATTGCTGAACACAAATGCCATATGGTCTGGAACATCCCTCTGGTCAGCTGGGGTCAGCTGTGCTGGCTGTGCCCCTCCCAGGCTCCTTGCTGGCAGGGCAGCCTGAGAAGCAGAAAAGGCCCTGATGCTGCCCTATGCCCTGCTCAGCAATTACTAAATCATCCCTGTGGTATCAGCACAAATCTAAAATACGTCCCTGTACCAGCAACTATGATGAAATTTCAAATGACCCAGTCAAAGTCAGTGTAGCTTTTACTTAATCTCTAAGATTTGAAGATTAGAACTTCAGTGCAGGAGCACTCTTCAACAGAAATATGTCTCTTTAATGATTCCCCTAGTGCTGTTTTGTGTGTGATATTCAGTTGTAATTGGTTTTTTTTAATTCCATGAGACAATGTTACCTTATCTTTTTGTAGTGAAATTTTTATGGAAAACAAACTCTTCAGACTAAGTAGTCTTAGCTTTAGTATACACAAAGAAACAAAAGTGCATTTTGATTACTGAAACATGAGGGATAAAAGGAAAAATACTTATTGCATGTCAGTTGAATAACAAACATAAATAAGTAGTAAGGATACCTGTAGCTTTAAGACATAAAATTCAGGTGGAAACCAAGCACTTTTATAAGTTAAAATTATGTTTTGATCAAGAATAAGACGTAATTGCCTATTTTGGTTTCCTTTTATTATGTAGGTGTAGCACAAAACTTTTTATATTCACTTATGAAGTGTTCTAAATTTAAATTACAGTTCAAAGATGCTTCATAAAAGGAGAAAAGTGCACTTTAAATTAAAATAATTTCTAAATCCAGTGTATTTATTGACTTCATTCTAACATGCAATTTAACCAATTTAACAAAAAAATATTGTGCATAGGTAATGGATGCCTCCTTAATTTTCCCACAGAGAAGCCAATTTTCTCCCTTCTTTTTCCAGAAATAGATCTTTAAAATTTTCTGTATCTGGAACTAGCTAATGTTTTTTTGAGTTATGGAGGAATAGAAGTCAGAAACTAGTGTTTTACGTAATTATTAAACAATTTAGGAAAAAAAATCACCGATTACATGTCTGTGTTAGATATGTATGACATTATTTAAAGATCTAGACAAAGTTCTTGAATATTTACAGATTCAAAGTATTGTTCTGATTTATGTAGCATGAATTATTGTCATCTTTGAATAATTCAAAGCACGAAGTGATACAATGCTTATTTTGAGCCTTATATACACACTTGTCTATACACTGAACTTGTTGCAATATAGGCTGGCATATGAAATTTAAGCATGGTGAGTATTCCATGCTGTCTTCAGTTAAACTAAAGTGAACTAAATTACCTGAACATAGAAATTTTTGGACTAATGGAATAAGAGTGTCTGTAGGAGAAGCTATTATAGGTTGTTTTCCCTGGGTAGATAAGCTCAGAGCCAGTAGAGGAGCTGGGCTGAATCTGGGTCATCTGACTCCTGCTTGTATAGCCAGTTCTCCCCACTAAAAGCCTCATCTTGTGGAATTATGTGGTGATGTTTTCTACATTTGTACTGTGTTGTTAAAGATTATTATGGGATATCTGTTGTTATGATTTTATAGTGTCTTACTGAGACATCTACTCAGTGAATAAGTTGAAGTTTCTAAAAAACAAATTAGTGTCCCATTGCTGTTTTATGCTTTTAGTAATACATGGTCTATATTTTCATTGTTTGACATAGGCAAAGAACTTTCTTTTTTTTTTTTTTTTCTCCTAGCATCTTTATTACCTTTTGGAGTAAAATATATCACTTGCATGTTTCCTTTTTGAAAGCTGGATAACAATCCTATTTTGTGACAGTTCGGGATTGAACAGATGATGTAGACCTCAGGAGACAAAATACACTTATGAAATCTGTAGCTAGGTCATGTAGATCACGTGTAGATCTTGTTATAGTTTTAGACAGGACAGTTGCCAAGTAAATAATTAAAAAAAAAAGGTCATGTAAAATTCACAGTTTACTATTAGTGGGTACCAGTTTCAAGGTAGAGGACAAGACTCTGATAGCTAAATAAGAAACCTGCATTACAATTCCTAGACTTCTTGTATGTTTTTGGGGAAAAATAGGTGCCTTGAATGAAGTCTAAAGGAAACTGATAACTACCTGCCTAGCCTGCCTGATACTGTCTGCAAGAAGCCGGTAGGAGATGATAAACACAGCTGGTTTGTCTGAAACTCCTATTCTCCCTGGAGACCAAGCTCCTTTTCCATATTATCACAGTATGTTCAGGATGGCACCTTCCTCCATTTGCCATCTGCAACCTGATAGGTACAACAGAACTTCTGCTACCCTGATCAATTCTTATTGTTGCTCTTAACAGGAAGGAGATAGGTATGTTAGTGTGAGGTGGTGAGTGGTACCTACGTTTTCTGTCTTGGAGATGATGGCTTTTCCATATGAGCTTCTTTCTCACCTTGAGGGGGTTCAGTTGCAGCTCTGGGGATGGAGGCTGGCACCTGGTTGTCATGTGTGCTGTAGTGGGCAGTGCCAGCACCTGTGCAGCTCTGCTAAGGCAGTTGTTCCTCTGCACAGCCAGGAACTGCCAAGTTGAGGAGCAAAGAGGGGTGAGAAGCATCATGAGTCAGTGTCTGCTGATTAAAGTTTTCACCCGGGCTGTGGGAGGTCTGGCTTCAATTCCTGTTCTAGCAGCTTAGGTATAGTCTGTGAAAGAATTAATTTAAGGATAGAAACATTCTGACTGCAGCAGTTGTAGAAAAAAAGGAGAAAACTCTAGGTGTCCATAGGTTATAGGATAATGATAGAGTAAAAAATCCTGCATGCCCAGAGAACACTACACTGAAAAATAAGATGCTGAGGCATATAGATAGAGCCTTTTGACATATACATTTGGGCACCAAATTCCTGACTTCCTGACCTACTACGTAGTTTAAATGCATCCTTCTATCAAGCCCTTTCTTTTCTTTTTTTTTTTCCCCCCATTGTATAAATACATATCAAAACTTTCCTTAGTGACTAGTTAGTTCTGCCAGAACCATCTAAACCACTTCCTTGGTCACTCAGGATTATTGAATTTAGACAGACTTCTAGAAATTCTGGACTTCTGTTTCTAGTTCTTGTTTTTCTTCTGAATTTTTCCGGAATGACTGGGTATTGCAAATAAAGGAAAAAAAAATCCACTGATTGTTTCTTAAGCTCTTTTCTGAGTCTCTGTAAGCTTTCTGTGACAAAGTTTTCACTTCTTCAATATGATATATGAAAGACAAAGGCTTTGTTCTTTTGACCTTACTGCAACCAATCTGTTAAACTACACAGATACTTACATTGATTTTAACAGGAAAAAAGAATATTTTTTTAAAAACACAGCAACAAGAGAGAAAAAATGTTAAGAAACTGTATATAGTTGCATAAACTCTGCTATGAAACAGCAGTTCTATCTGGAAGTCCATAAGGTGTTTTTGACATCTACAAATATAATATTTATTTGGACACTAGGCAACTTTCCTTCATTATATACTTTGCAAATTTATTGTATATTGCTATATATATTTATTTATTGTAGTTTTTTGAGATTATAAGCACTATTATATTTTGGGTAACTTCTTATAATCCTGCATTTATGCATTAAAATTCTAGCTTAATATTAACATACAATTAAACAATTTCATTACTGTGTCCTGAGAGATACTTAGAGTTTTTAAAGCATTTTGTCTTTTTTTGTACTGATCTTACCATCTGGTATAGGATTTATTAAGAAAAACTATATAAAAGTTTTTGTTTAGCTAATACACTGAAAATAAACTTGACTACTGAGAGGCAATGTTGAGAACTATAAGACCAAAAATGGTCTTAGACTCACTGAATTGTGTAGGCTGGAAGGAAACTCCATATGCCATCTTTTCCAGCTACAGTACTTCCAGCTACTAAGCCAATGCAGTTAGATCAAATACTTCAGGGCCATGTCCAGAATTTGAATATCTCCCAGCATGGAGATTGTGCATGGAGATCTCTGGGTCATGTTCCACCATTTGAGCTTTCGCAGGATAATTTTTTCCTCCTTGTATCTAATTGGAGCTTCCCAAGTCCATTGACTCTTGTTCTGCACGCTGTTTTCTGCACCCTCCAGCTCAGTAGCTGCAGACTCCCAAGCCTTCTCTTGGCCAGGCTGGACAGATGCAGGTCCCAGCCTCTCCTGTGTGCTCCTGTGTTCCATCTCCGTGACCAGCTTGGTGGCTTCCAGCAGATTCATTTCAGTACATCTATTTCTTTGTTGTACTGGGGAGCCCAAAACTGGTAATGGTAAGTAGGCTGGAAAGATCATTTCCTTATCTCTGATGGTTATACTCATACTGATATAGCCCAGGAGGCTGCTGGCCTTCTTTGATCCAAGGGTACCCTGCTGACTCATGTTCATTTTTTTGTCCAGTGGGACCCCACATCTTTGTATACAAAGTTGCTTTCTAGGAAATCATCCCTTCATCTGTAATTTTGTATGGAATTATTTCTGCCTAGGTAAAAGATATTTGCCTAGGACTTGTCTATATTTGTCAAGGAATTGTAGAATTGTTGGGTTGGAAGACACTTTTAAAAGCATTCTAATCCAGTCCCCGTGCAATGAGCAGGGGCATTTTCAACTACATCAGGTTTTCAGAGCCCCATCCAAACTGACCTTAAATGTTTCCAGGGATGGGGCATGTACCACCTCTTCGGGCAACCTGTTTCAGTCTTTCACTAACCTCACCATAAAAAATTTCTTCCTAATACCTAGTCTGAATTTACCATCCTTTAGTTTGAAACCATTAACCCTTGTCCTGTTGACAACAGGCCCTCCAAAGATCTGTGCCCATCTTGCTTATAAGCCTCCTTTAAGTGTTGAAAAGCCACATAAGATCTCCCCAGAGCCTTCTTTTCTAAAGGCTGAACAATGCCAATTCTCTCAGCTTGTCTTCATAGGAGAGGTGTTGCAGCCCTGCTATCATTTTTGTGACCCTCCTGTGGACTCCAGCAAGTCCATGTTTTTCTTGTACTGAGGATTCCAGCAATGGATGCAGCACTCCAGGTAAGCTGCTGTGAGAGCAGAGGGGCAGAATCACCTCCCTCGACCTGCTGGCCACATTTCTTTTGGTGCAGTCCAGGGTAAGATTGGCTCTCTGGGCTGCATGGCCAGGTCATGTCCAGCTTTTCATCCACCAGCACCACCAAATCCTTCTCACCAGGGCTGCTCTCAGTTCCTCCAGCCTGTATTGATACCAGAGGCTGCCCTGACCCAGGTGCGGTACCTTGTTCTTGGCCTTGTTGAACTCCATGAGATTCACATGGGCCCACTTCTCCAGCTTGGAGAGCAGCATGTGATATTTCAAAGTAATGCTGCTGACAGATAAACCTGTTTGTATCTTAAAAACTCACCAGCACTAACTTGTTTTTATATAGTAAATGATAGCACAAAGAGTATTCTCTGGACATTGTTTGCAAAGAAAATGAGGTTAATTGCCTGTTTGTGCTTCTGTGTTTATGGCACTCATTAAAGCTACAATATTCAGCAGTTAGCAAATCAGTAGTGCCCTATGAGAATCTTATTCTGAGGATAGGTTCACAGTGACAGTTTTCTGTGGCAGTAGTTTTCCAGAAAAAGTAATGTTTTTGGGCTCAGAAAACAACAACTTGGAACTAAAATCACTTGAAAACTTTACAAGCATTTGGTTGACAGAATTGGGGTAGTCCCCAAATACCTGTGTTCCTTAACTGCTTGTTTTGTTTGAAAAGAAAAGGAAATAAAAAGACGTTTTATTATCTTAGACTTACAAAGAAAATAGACATTTTTCATGACAAGCTTTCTGAAAGAATGCTGTTTAGATCAAGTGTGATCAAAAATAATTTTACTTTGGTTCTTTATTGGCTTAGATGATAGAGGTTTGTTTTTGTCTCTTGCGTAGTAAAGTGAAGCAGTTGAAAACCACATTGCATTTGATTTTGAATAAGCTCCTTTCTTAAGTAACCTAAGAAGCTTAGAATTACCTTCTTCATGACAGGTTTTTACATATGGTGTTCTGGGTCCCCATGTCTACTAATACAATTGGTTACCATATAGCAATGCAGATGACTGACATATTTTTGTAACATTAAATAGTAAAAAATTCTATTTTTTTATTGGAACATCCCTGTTCAAATCAGGAGATAAATTCTAAAGCAGTGGAATTACTAAGATATGAATTGAGGTATATTTCAATGCAGGCTGATAAAGTGATGCTGTGGAGTTGCATTGCACATTAGAGTCTTCTTTAAGAGTTAATCTAGAAATACAGCTAAGCAGGAAAGTTGCTACATGGGACCTTTTTATATGATTCTAGTTTCAGTTTTAAAATATGCCAGTCAAATGTTTGTGATAAATTTGAGTGTAAATCCACTTTCTTTTCTACTATGAAGTAAATTTTTATAGCCCAATTGACTTACACTATTTGCGTGCTGATAAATCTTTCAGCATGGTCACTCATTGAATTTTACATAGGCCAGCCCCTATACAAAAGTGATACAATTCTAAATGTATTTGGCCAGCAAAGCTGGGAATAAGGAGGTAATTGTTCACTGCCTGGTACTATGAGGAAGACCAGGGGAGCACTGAGAAAGGCTGGCTCTCCTCAAGTCTTTTGTGTGCATCCCATGGTTGGAAAACAAATTATTTCTCCGCATGGGTGTGGATTTTCATCAATTTAGCTGTTTATTATAATTTTTTCTGTGGGTTTTGGTGTTTTTGATGATTGTGGACCAAAAATGCTACATCACTGTTCACTGCAGGATGAACAACTTGTGTAGTCATAGTTTTGATTGTTCAGTAGATTCATTGAATGACTTCCTAGCCCTGCTGAGCCTTGTTTTGCAGAATGTTCCTAAGGTCAGTTCTGCTGCAAGCTTCAAGCACACAGCCTGTATGTGAAGCACATGAAGGCAATTACAGGAGCCAATATTTTAAGTCACTGTGTGATTTTTGTTATCTCATTGTTTTATGTAGTATCTCATGAAGAAGGTGCCCTTACTGTTTTCACAAGCTTGCAACCTTTTAAAATGTTTTGCTTTATTATTGGAAATATTAGTTGATCTTTCTTCTTAAGGTTTTCTGGGTTAACCTATAGTTAATTCTTGAATTGTTTAAAAATATTATTTTATTTTCTTTCCCAATGAAAGAAAGTGTGTGCTTGTGTCTGCATGTATGCATGCCTGCAGGTTTGTCTGCTAAAAAGAGGAGCAAAAAAGAGGAGTCTGGTGTCTATTGCAAACTCATATGGGATATGGCTTTTCTGGATTTAAAAACAAACAAACAAAAAAAAGTTTCAAGCAGTTAATATTTACTCCTGGAGATTCTTGGCAAATACTTACAATACTTTAAGCTGTAGCTTCCCACGAAAATCAGTGTTTCCTTCATGAATTTCCTATCTCAATTTGAAAGTTATGTAGCTGAGCAGAGGAGGCATAATTGTTTCTCTCCTCTTAGTTGAGGTCAGTGCAACTACTCGTGTACGTCACAGCTTTCACTTTTTCTGTGCTGATCCCTAGGAGAGCTTCACATTCAGATGCTTCTCTGTGAAAATAACTTTAATTTGCAGGCAGAGCCTAACCACTATCAGTATTTTTTTCTCAGTATTCTGCTTATGCCAGGGAAACTTTTTGTGAACAATTTTAGTTTCTGGATGACAGGACTAGCACACCTTTCTTGCAGAACAATAGAAGAATGATGTTTAAAAAATGTTGTGTCATTTAAATCTTTGTATGTGTTTGAGACTTATTTCATTCTACTGCACTGGCTATGTTCTGAACTTGTGACAAAACAAAAATAACTGCTCCCCATGATAGGGGAAGTGGCATCTGCTGCTTGCCTGAGGAGGCCAGATTTGGGAAACACAGTATAAACCAAAGCATCAGCAGGAGGGAGAAATCTCCTTCCTTCGGTTTCATTTACCATGACAAGACTTGGAATTGGAAGGTGAATCAAACAGTTTTAATGTTTCTGTCATTAGGCAAAGGAAATTTATCCATTTCTTCTTATAGAAGGTAGAGGAGAAAATTAACATAGAGGTAATACAAAGGTTAAAGGAAAAAAATCAATTTCTGGTTGATTTAAGCACAGTGCCTTTGTAGCACTTAGAGGCATTCAAGAGATAGGTCTAAAGGAAGAATGATAGTTTTTGGATACACATGTAAACCAACCTTTCTTTACAACAAATACAATCAGAAAATGCTAGCAGAGCACACATTTGCAATCTTTTGTGTAGATTTAAAAGAAAATAATTTTTCCTGTTGAGGCTTTCCTTGGATTTCAAATGATTAAACTTAACTCTTTCACAACCTGAGTCACACTCAAAGTCTGGGATAACATTTTGCTTCACTTTTTTCTTCAAAGAAAAGAAAGAAAGGTGCTAAATATGCAAGACCCAGCTTTTCTAAATTCTCCAACTGCCTGAATTTTTCAGCATTTTTGTGTTTTGCCTAGTCAGTCTTCACTGACTGGAAGTCTACAGTGGTAATACAATTGCCATGCATATATCCAGGCTGCAAAGAGTGTAAACAAGATCCTATTGTATCTTTTCACTTAGAGTCAGGTGAGGATGAGGTGGGAAAAAATTGATTGTTTTTTTAATTAGGAGTTCAAGAGAATTAGTAGTTTCTTAATTTCCTTCCTCCCTGCACCCCATATTAAATAGTTAAAATTAGATAGCTAATCTTTCAATTCCATCACTTTGATAATGTCTTGTGAATATTGGAAATGCTACCTTGAAATTTTATTCTCTGCACTTCTGCAAAAATTACAGTCTACTGCATTAGAACATACTTATGAGGAAACTAGGAAAGATTTAGCACAAGAGGTCTATGGTAATAGATAGAATTAGAGAACTGTATAATGCATGTGATAAATAGCAATTTTCTGCTGTAAAAATACTCATGTAAAATTCACATATTCTTCTCAGAGCAACGATATTCTTATTCCTAGTGCAGTAACTAGACATACCTTCCATTGAGATGATATTTTGAAATATGATTTGCTTATGTCACAGTAATTTCCTGATTACAGGCTGGGATTCTTCTCTCAGTAGCATTGTGAAGTAGCAATCTCCTGAAGTCTCAGTTGTACCTTTATAAAACAGTAAATCTGAGGACCGGCCTCTCATCCCACTTCTGTTCCCAAAGCTTACCTATTATTCCTAATGCCTTGAAAAATACATTCTTTATTTTCTGCCAGTGTGAGTTAATGGAATGGCCTTCATCTAAAAAGGGGCAAGAAAAGTCAAGGTAATTGCATGGTGCATAATCTGTATTCGAGCTGATGTAGTCAGTGGTGCTGCCTGAGAAGTGTTTCCCTTCCTGTGGCCTGGAGCAGTGTCCCTCTCCTCCCTGGTGAAAGATATTGGGATATGCTGGTATTAGTTAATACTCTGCTCACAGCCTGCAACTCAGATGTTCTCATGGTATTATGAGTGGTAACTTAGAGAATATATTCAGACTGAAAATCTTCATTTGAAACAATACAACATGTTTTATTTTCTGTCATTTAACAATATTCTCATTTCCTGAATCACCTTCATAGGTCTATGATTATCTGTTTTTCAGGCATAGAAACTTCCATGGCTACATCAAAGGGAAATCTGCTGCAGAAGTACTTTTGTGTTTTGGGGGTATTCTTTTTTTTCGTATATCTTCTCTTCCAAAAGATGACATTGATATAGTGTGTTGATTTACTATGGGGAATATTTGCATAATAACTTTAATAAACAAGTGAAAGTGACCGTCAGTACTGAACAGGTATGATATAAATAATTCTAGTCTGTGCATTTTTCACATTTTTATTACTTCTTGAATCTTCATCTCTAGAATAGGATTATGTCTTTACTAAAATAAATAGCATGTTGCAAATTGCTTTTATTGAGCTCTGTTTTAATTTTAATGAACTGACACCTAATTAGAAGTGTTTGTTATATTAAGCCAACAAAGTACCAATCATGACCTGAAGACTGACATTGGAGTGGACAGTTTGTGATTATAGCTGTATGTCAAGATCTTCATTAAGATGCACATTAACTAAACATAATTGACTGTAAGGCAGCTGGGCAGTGGTAAAATATTTAGTAATGAACCTCTTCACTGCAGTATTTTCTGCCTCAAGGAGAACAATAAAAGTGTCCATATTTTCTTTTTAATACCCTTTAGTAAATGCTGCCATATTAGCAAGCAAAATTATATGATCACATGAGGGCTTCATTTTTTCTGGTTCTCCAGTCTTCTAGGGCTATTAAGTCCAATACTGAAAATCTGTGAAGGAAATAGAGCAAATAGTTCACTGTAGAAGAGGTTGTTTGTGCCTGTTTCACTTATAATCAGAATTTCAAAGCAAACAAAAATAATAGCTGATTTTATTCCATTAAAAGTTGGACTCAAATAGCAATTTTCAATTTGTTCAAGTGACAGTGCATCTTTTCAGGAAATAACTGCTATCCATCTTAACAAAAACTTCATTTGGCTAGCATTTTTGAAAGAAAAATTAAATCAGGGGAAATATCTCATACTTTTTTTTTTCATTATTTTTGTAAGTATTCCAAGGGTAAGTGGTCTCACACTGATGTTTCTGAGATTTCTGATGGTTTCTTGCCACCAAACTGGTTTTATTTTTTCTTGCAAAATGTATGAATGTACCTTTTAAGGATAAGATACTTAAAAATATAAAATAACATCTTAAATTTATGCTGTGTAGTCTAGTAGTTGTTTTAGGTGTATCTTCAAAGTAATGTATTTTTGAAATCTGAATTTGTATGAACTTTTCTTCACGTCATATCTGTAGAATATAATGGACTAGAAGCAACAGATTTATGATTATTGGCTTTTTGCATTATGTAAGATTTGAACCTCTCAACAGCAAAGGAATGAAGATCTCAATTTTCTTTAGGAATCATAATTACATAATTGCACATAAAAAGTCTGTCGCAACAAATGAGAAACAATGTAATAGTGTTGTTTTTATTATCACCAATTTGTACCATAATCTCCCTTATGCACTTTCATTATAAAGTGTTAACAGCTTAATATGCTAGAGAATAGGAATGGCTGTAGTCACATAAAGAATTTGGTGTTATTGTCCCTGTAGTTCTTTTCACATATATCTGTTGAGGCCTTTGCTTCACACAGGCTTATAATATTCCAGTGTTAAATACAGAACAAGAGAATTTCACTTGGTGAAGTGATTTCAGGACACATAATTCAATTCCGAACTGTAATGTTTGAGTGGCTTTTGTTGGACTTTAAAACTTGATACATTTTAAAATTTGATGGGCAGAATTTATTCCTTTAGATGCAGACAACTGTTGTCAGTAATTTATTTATTATTATGTGAGTTGTGTTCTATGACTTCAGAAAAAAAACAAACAAACAAACTTTTACTTCCTTTAATTTAGATTTTTGAGAACAGATATTGTTCCTAAAAAAGATTTTTCCAGATATTTCATGCAGCTTGATATAAGTAGTTCTATTTAGTACAGATATTATGAAAAAAACCCAAAAGGTGTTGGGTTTCTTCGTGTTTTATTATTCCTTGAGTTCAGAAGCTTCAGCTCAGATGTACCATCTGTTGTTGGGTATTTTCCACCTTGTTTTTTCAGTTAAATTTTTCCTCTAACATTTAATATTTTCTGATTTAGGTTTTTTTTGGTTTGTTTTTTTTTTTTTCAGTAAAAAGGCCAGATACATTATCTCCAGTTCATGAGTTAGCCGGAAAAGATTCCCCAAATAGTCTTTATTTTTTTGTTTGGGTTTTTTTTGCCTTTTGTTGACAATCAGTACAGTTTTTCTGAAGTATGCAGCAACATTTCATGAGAACCTTCACACTCAGCTATCCTCTCTTTCAGCACATTATTACTGTCATTGTGTCATTAACATAAATAGTCAGGTCTGGTAGAATTCAAAGTAGCTTTTTTGACCTGTAGAAACAATGATTAAATATATATATTTATATATTAGATTCTGTATTGTCGTATATAATGTCTTTTTTAATATATAATATTTTGTGACATGCAGGTATTGAGTTCCTAGAAAATGTTTTTCTTGTAAGAAATTTCTAGTTTTTTAAAATAGTAGCTTTTTATCTCTGGCTTGCATTAGACAACTTGAGTCAGCAGTTACCTGAGAGAACTTTATAGGAATGGAAAAGGTTTTATTTCTTGGCATTTTTTCTGGTAAATGTCCTCACTGCTGGCATGGAAGTCAGAGAAGTTGACTTCTATCCCCAAGGAAGCTTATGATGGATTATGTAAAATTCTTCTTCTGTTTCTATCAATTTTTTCCTTCGAAGGCCTGGTATGAAACATTTCCCATCACTGCTTCAGCACAAGGACTCTCCACAGGAGGCACAGACAGGACCAAATTCTGTGATAGGACTATTCAATCCATGTTGCATCCATCCAAATCCACATCAAAAGCTGAGCCATGTGAATCCAAAGGAGCAGTAGCGTTTGAAAAAGGAAGAATATAGTAGTAGTTACACTAGCACTTCAATTTTCATAGCTCCCAGATAAACAGTTCCTTAAAATGCAATGTTTGCTTGTGCTCCTGTTAGAGTGGTACTCTTCAAAACACTCTATGACCTTGCCTTGAAGACAGAACCACTATAGGAGAGTTTGTATTGAAGGAGCAACCTGATTTCTACTCGTATAGTTTGAATAACTAAAGGAAGGTGTAAAACTCCCACTTATCTGTGCCATGGATTAAAAAGTGGGCTTTTCATCTTCTATCTCCTACTAATCTCGTGAGTAGCTGTCCTGATCCTGTCCTTGAAAGGCTGGCCTTTTCTTCAGGTAGACATGTTCTATCTATATGAATGAATGAAAGAGCCCCAGAACACAAACAAATTACCCATTGCAGAAAGCAACAGGAATTTCCAGAAATAGCTTATATCATGACATTCATGCTATTGTTCTCTTGAGTCTGTCAGTTGTCCAGTGTTTATATGGTTTGTTAATTATTATTCTTTTTTCCTGATAATATTTTTACTGTACCAATATTATGATAATCTCTTTAAACAGTTGATTCTCAATGACCTAATTTTTAAACTGCTGAGCATTCATTGCTCATACTGAAGAAAATCTGGTAAAGAAAATGTCTGTTTTGCAACTCAGTGGGATGAGGATATTTGTGATTTTGTATGTATATCTGACTGTCCCTTGTAAATGGTCCCTTGTACATTGTTACAGAGATTGGGTTCATAATGTTGTATTTTTTTCTTTTCTTGTAAAAAGCAGGGTAGCTGTGCTTCTGTTCTGAAAAGTATAACATAATTTTGGGAAGAAAAAATAGCAACTTTTCAAATTGCTGATTGATAATTTAATTGCTACTGACTTATTTTCGTAGAGTAATTTCTCTTGGAAGATACTATTAAGTTCATTGAGTCCAGCTGTTAACCCAGAACTGCCAAGCCCACTCCTGAACCATAANGTTATTGTCCCTGTAGTTCTTTTCACATATATCTGTTGAGGCCTTTGCTTCACACAGGCTTATAATATTCCAGTGTTAAATACAGAACAAGAGAATTTCACTTGGTGAAGTGATTTCAGGACACATAATTCAATTCCGAACTGTAATGTTTGAGTGGCTTTTGTTGGACTTTAAAACTTGATACATTTTAAAATTTGATGGGCAGAATTTATTCCTTTAGATGCAGACAACTGTTGTCAGTAATTTATTTATTATTATGTGAGTTGTGTTCTATGACTTCAGAAAAAAAACAAACAAACAAACTTTTACTTCCTTTAATTTAGATTTTTGAGAACAGATATTGTTCCTAAAAAAGATTTTTCCAGATATTTCATGCAGCTTGATATAAGTAGTTCTATTTAGTACAGATATTATGAAAAAAACCCAAAAGGTGTTGGGTTTCTTCGTGTTTTATTATTCCTTGAGTTCAGAAGCTTCAGCTCAGATGTACCATCTGTTGTTGGGTATTTTCCACCTTGTTTTTTCAGTTAAATTTTTCCTCTAACATTTAATATTTTCTGATTTAGGTTTTTTTTGGTTTTTTTTTTTTTTTTTTTCAGTAAAAAGGCCAGATACATTATCTCCAGTTCATGAGTTAGCCGGAAAAGATTCCCCAAATAGTCTTTATTTTTTTGTTTGGGTTTTTTTTGCCTTTTGTTGACAATCAGTACAGTTTTTCTGAAGTATGCAGCAACATTTCATGAGAACCTTCACACTCAGCTATCCTCTCTTTCAGCACATTATTACTGTCATTGTGTCATTAACATAAATAGTCAGGTCTGGTAGAATTCAAAGTAGCTTTTTTGACCTGTAGAAACAATGATTAAATATATATATTTATATATTAGATTCTGTATTGTCGTATATAATGTCTTTTTTAATATATAATATTTTGTGACATGCAGGTATTGAGTTCCTAGAAAATGTTTTTCTTGTAAGAAATTTCTAGTTTTTTAAAATAGTAGCTTTTTATCTCTGGCTTGCATTAGACAACTTGAGTCAGCAGTTACCTGAGAGAACTTTATAGGAATGGAAAAGGTTTTATTTCTTGGCATTTTTTCTGGTAAATGTCCTCACTGCTGGCATGGAAGTCAGAGAAGTTGACTTCTATCCCCAAGGAAGCTTATGATGGATTATGTAAAATTCTTCTTCTGTTTCTATCAATTTTTTCCTTCGAAGGCCTGGTATGAAACATTTCCCATCACTGCTTCAGCACAAGGACTCTCCACAGGAGGCACAGACAGGACCAAATTCTGTGATAGGACTATTCAATCCATGTTGCATCCATCCAAATCCACATCAAAAGCTGAGCCATGTGAATCCAAAGGAGCAGTAGCGTTTGAAAAAGGAAGAATATAGTAGTAGTTACACTAGCACTTCAATTTTCATAGCTCCCAGATAAACAGTTCCTTAAAATGCAATGTTTGCTTGTGCTCCTGTTAGAGTGGTACTCTTCAAAACACTCTATGACCTTGCCTTGAAGACAGAACCACTATAGGAGAGTTTGTATTGAAGGAGCAACCTGATTTCTACTCGTATAGTTTGAATAACTAAAGGAAGGTGTAAAACTCCCACTTATCTGTGCCATGGATTAAAAAGTGGGCTTTTCATCTTCTATCTCCTACTAATCTCGTGAGTAGCTGTCCTGATCCTGTCCTTGAAAGGCTGGCCTTTTCTTCAGGTAGACATGTTCTATCTATATGAATGAATGAAAGAGCCCCAGAACACAAACAAATTACCCATTGCAGAAAGCAACAGGAATTTCCAGAAATAGCTTATATCATGACATTCATGCTATTGTTCTCTTGAGTCTGTCAGTTGTCCAGTGTTTATATGGTTTGTTAATTATTATTCTTTTTTCCTGATAATATTTTTACTGTACCAATATTATGATAATCTCTTTAAACAGTTGATTCTCAATGACCTAATTTTTAAACTGCTGAGCATTCATTGCTCATACTGAAGAAAATCTGGTAAAGAAAATGTCTGTTTTGCAACTCAGTGGGATGAGGATATTTGTGATTTTGTATGTATATCTGACTGTCCCTTGTAAATGGTCCCTTGTACATTGTTACAGAGATTGGGTTCATAATGTTGTATTTTTTTCTTTTCTTGTAAAAAGCAGGGTAGCTGTGCTTCTGTTCTGAAAAGTATAACATAATTTTGGGAAGAAAAAATAGCAACTTTTCAAATTGCTGATTGATAATTTAATTACTACTGACTTATTTTCGTAATTTCTCTTGGAAGATACTATTAAGTTCATTGAGTCCAGCTGTTAACCCAGAACTGCCAAGCCCACTCCTGAACCATAAGTTCCTAAGTGCCACACCTACACATCTTTTAAATAACTCCAGGGATGGTCACTCCACCACTTTCCTGGGCAGCCTTCTTCTTGCAACTTTATTGCTTCCCATCTGAAAAATAATAGTTAATAATCCAGGGGGCTGTACTGGGGTAGGAAACTTTCACTTCACATCTCAAAACCAAACCCCAAGAACGCAGCAGACCTCCCTAAGAAGTGGGTCTAGGCTTCATATTGAACCCTGTGTTCCCTTCAGAAGGTGTCTCCTATCACAGTGACCCATCCTTTTTCTTTATGGACCTAGTTTTGATGTGCCTTAACCCGGGTGACACTCTCAGTCTCAATGGACCATCATCCTCACTACGGTTCAGTTCCACCTGCAGAGCCTGGTCCCTGTGATGCTGGGACAGCTGGGCAGTCACACAGGAGATGTGCCTCCTGCCCCAGGTAGGAACTCGCCACCATTGCCCCTGTCCCTTACATCACTGTGTTCAGGCTGGTGGGGAGAGGACAGGGAATCCTCTCTGTCAGGCATCCTGTCTGCATGTTGGGCTGTTCCAGGGAAGGCAGCATGTGATTCCAGTGGCACCTCTGGACTCTGGTATTATCTCTCTCAAACTCCCTGATACTCCTCAACCTGCTCACCTCCTGCTTGGGCTCTGGCAATAAGAGCAGGAGTTCCTCTGTCCTGTCAGGGGCAGCACCCCTCCCACTGCTGTGCTCCCTGGCTGGNTTGTTTGGGTTTTTTTTGCCTTTTGTTGACAATCAGTACAGTTTTTCTGAAGTATGCAGCAACATTTCATGAGAACCTTCACACTCAGCTATCCTCTCTTTCAGCACATTATTACTGTCATTGTGTCATTAACATAAATAGTCAGGTCTGGTAGAATTCAAAGTAGCTTTTTTGACCTGTAGAAACAATGNCAGCCTGCAGCCTGGCCCTGGCACCACTGCTGTGCTCCCTGGTGCTGCCCTAAGAGAGGGCACAGCCTGCAGCCTGGTCCTGGCACCACTGCTGTGCTCCCTGGTGCTGCCCTAAGAGAGGGCACAGCCTGCAGCCTGGCCCTGGCTATTATTTTTCATGCAGCATGTTCAAACTGGAGCTCTGGGCAGCTGCAGAGTCATCTTGGGGCAGAGCTTAGAGAGGCCATGGCTTTCTGCTGGGTGGACACCATTGCTCCTTGGCTCAGCTGCCTGGGATTCATTGGCTTTTCTTTAAAAATCCTTTTCTTGTCATTATCTATTACAATGAAGAATTGAAATAAATACAGTTGAAATGCCACCTTTCTTGTTATTATATAATTTGTGGAACACATTTTTAAGAATATGTGGAAGGCATCTATCAGTAGTTTTGTATTTGCATTACATTTGCATATTTTAATAATGTGTTCCGTATGAACGCATATTTGCAGTTTTATGTTAGTATCGTGAAGTGGACTTTAGACAACAAAACCTGTTCTGTTTGTAGGGGTTTTAAGATGACATTCTTATATCTTGTTGGAATGGAGTGTGGGAGGTAATGCTTACTGCTATTAAATTTATCTGGCAGTGTAGATAATGCTTGTGTTAAAAGTCACTTTTTTTGTAAAGCTATAGGGCAGTAGCTCTTGGGAGAAAAATATACTTTTTTGTTAATTGTGGCACAATTTATTGAGAAAGTCTTGCACTTTTCTGTCAAGTTGGTTCATAGACTATGAATCTTTCTTATGAGAATTACAGCTCTTTCCAAAATAACCAGTACAGTCAGTAAACACTGATTAATGATAAGACATTGTAGTATTATATAGAAAATTCTCTTCTCAACCTATGTTTCCAGGTACAATTTAAGTACTTAAACCACTACTACAACTGCTTTTGCATGGTTCCATGAACAACACTGAATATATCTAATAGTTGTTTAATAAAAATATAAAACTTCTAGCACGGGCACATTTTTCATCACCTTACCATGCTTAATAACCAACTACTAAAGCATTTATAAATCATTATAAGTAAATCAACAAACCAGAGTCAATAACATAGAATTATTAGTAGCTTGCTCTTTTGCAGAAATTTTTGTTCAAGGAAACAAAGCTACTTTTTTACTTCCATGGAAAATTAACTTCACCTATGCCTGATTTTTAATTTTTTATTTTTTTTAATTAATTAATTTATTTTTTTTTTTAGTTCTGGCAAAACTAGTTTGTAAGAGGAAACTGTGTTTTACTTTTCATGGGGAAAATCTATGAATGAGAGGAGTGA